>CABHPQ010002453.1:0-17790 GCA_902168405.1 Peromyscus aztecus
ACTCCCACCAAGCGGGCTCACTTATATATCCCACCTTTATAAGCCCTACCGGAACCAGGTTCGAAGTGGGCAGACGCTTCTGTTTGAGTATTGTTAGTGCAAGGTGCAGTGAGATTCTAGATAACTCTCCTCTTTGACTCTAGAACTGAATTTCTTCTGCCAAGTGGTGTGTGTGTGTGTGTGTGTGTGTGTGTGTGTGTGTGTGTGTGAATGCAGAGACAGGATTTGTTTGTTAAGCGAACAGGTCTGCCACACAGAACAACTACATGCTTCTTCCCATTGGTGTGAAGTAATGGACCTTTCTTAGCAGCACTGTTTCGGGTTTTGTTGAGAGAAAACCTGCAACTCAGTGCTTATTGTATTCTGGAGGAACTGGAGTTGCTTTCTGCATTGTTCTCAGTGTTTTTTTTTTTGTTTGTTTGCTTGCTTGTTTGTTTGTTTTGGGTTTTTTTTCTGAGTAGAGTTCGCAGCCAAGCAACTTGTAAAGAGGCCTGAGGAAGAATCGAAGAACCGGAAGCAAACCTGGCAACAGTTTTTTCAGCCTGCCACTTAGCCAAACCTTACTGGGCACCTGCTATAGGCTGGGCTCTGCCCCATGACCCACCCACTGGGCAAGCCACAACCAGGGACTGACTATCAATACAGCTTAGAAGTCAGAAAAACAAAACAAAACAACAAACAAATAAACAAAAACCCCACCTTTCTCCTTCACGAAAACAAGCATCCAGGTAAGAAGGAAAGGTCTCTGAGTTCCCAGCCAACTTCAACGGATCTGCTTGCCAGGAAGCAGCCTTTCCCTGCTCTGTAGGTCCTTTTCATTTAGAAGCATGGGAGAGGGGCAGAGACGGGAGAACATGGCAACATGGGGGCGGGGGGACAGTGGACGGCAGAGCTAGCATCACTCCCAGACGGTCCCCAGGGCTCAGAAGGTCCCTGTCAACGCTCTCATGCAGCCTAGTGAACAGAATTGAAGCCCTGCTTGAAACTGGTTGGACTGCTCTCTACTGGAGGAAAGAGCTGGAACAGGACCGGTCTGGAGGCAGCAGCACACTCACTGAACCCGAGGGCAGCTTCCCCGGACCCACGTGTAACTCAGGGTGCTGCTTGCTGATCTAGGGACCTTCCTATACTTTTCCAGCATTTCCTGCATTTACCTCCATCTAAAACCATTTTTAAAAATATTTTCTATGGATGGCTGTTTGGCCTGCATCCATGTGTGCACCACATGCATGTCTGGTGCCCATGGAGGCCAGAAGAGGGCGTCAGATCCCCTGGACCTGGAGTTACAGATGATTGTGAGTTTCCAGGTGAGTTCAAGGACTCAAACCCAGATCCTCTAAAAGAGCAATAAGCACTCTTAGCTGAGCCAATCCTCCAGCTCCCCTCCCCAACACTATTTTTAATGTGTCTGTCCCCCATAGTCTCTTTGAGTAAGAAAGGGGCCATGCTATTAATCTCCTACATCCCCAGGTGGCACATGGTGGGTGCTCGTTATTTGATGAATCGGGTGGACTGGTGGGTTCTCCCTCTTATTTTTCTCCTGAACCAAAATGCAACCATCCTGCAATGCAGTATGCCTGGCTGGGGTTGCAAGCTTCGGGTTAGGTTGAGAGCAGCAGGCTCACAGAGTGAGGGAGGAAGCAGAGCATAGTGGTGTATTCCTTTAGTCCCGGGCACTTGGGGGAGAGGGGCTAGCAGAGGCAGGTGAGCTCTGTGAGGCCAGCTTGTTCTACCTGGCCAGTTCCAGCGCAGCTGGGGCTACGTAGTGAGACCTTGTCTTGAAAATGGGGGGCTAGCTTTGGACCTGGTCCTGGAGGACCTCTGGGTTTGGCTTTCCTCCTTGCCAACCTGCAGACTTATCTTTGTCTCTGTTGAGGACGTTTCTGAGATGAGTTGCAAGATAGCCTTTATCAATCGTTTCCCTTTGAGACTTCAAAGGGAAATTTGTGTAACTGAAAGCTGAACAAAGTCGCAAGCCTTTTAATAAATACCAATCTGGAGGCCAGAGAGGTCTAGTCACTTGCCCAAGGTTGCACAGCTCGTTGGGGCAGGATCTGAATTCCTGTCTCCTGGTTTCCTTGCAGGGCCTGGAGCAGGCCCCTCGCTCGCTCGGGAAGTCTGCCAATGACTCCATTCTTTCCCACATTCTGTGGCACCTCCTATGAAGCGGGCCCCGTGTTGAGGCCAGTGGATGGGAAATGAAGTCAGTCTTTGCTCTACTAAAGATTTTTTTCTTTGAGCTGTGTCCCAATTAGCTCCAGCTTTCCACAGTTGAGAGCCAGGGTCCCTGTGGCCTTCAGCCGGTTGGCATGAGCAGAGGCCAGCCGGCCTTTGGGCTGCGGGCTTGCTTCTCTGCGATCTGGGGGTTGAAGCTCAGGCCCGCCAGCCTATTCTGGAGCTAGTTGCTGCCTTTACCACAGAACCAATCATGCCAGAAAGTCATCACTACGATTTCAGAACTGTATTGTGAATTATGCAAAGCGCGCGGATAATTACAGTCGGACGCCCAGAACACAGAACGCACATGCTGCGGGGTGGGTAGCCCCCTATGGTGTTTGCCAGAACTGAACAGTCCTCTCTGTGTGGGGTGGGGGTGCGGTGTATGCACCCTTGCCTGTTTAGCGGGTTTCTTGGCACCTAGGTCCATTAAGAGTTAGTGCCTGGAGAAAGAACATTCCGGTTTTGGTTGGGGGACAATTTTGACGAGCTTGGGGGTATTTTTCATAAGTTTTGGTGTCTGTAAATGAGTCATCAGGCTCATGTCTCATGCGAGAGAGGTCATTTGAAATCCAGGGCAGCCACGTCCTTCTACCTCCCAGCTTGGGCACCTGAAAATCCCCTTCCTGCCCACACATCCTTAAACTTCTCCCTGAAGACAAGCCCAGGTCTAGCCCCCATCACCATTTGCCCTCCTCTTTGCCCGCGACAAATTTGTTCCACTTGAAGTTCTTTGTCCTTGACCAGGCGCCCCCTTCTGCCACCACATCGCGATGGTGGTGTTGGCGGCAGCAACAATTGGATTTCTGGCAAGAGCTAGACCCGAGGACCTGAAACCGAGGCTGGCACCCTGTCTCTAACCGGAAATGCCTTTCCCCTCTGGGCACCGAGTTCGAGTTGAAGCTGTGCTGAGAGCAGGGCTGGCTGGCAGCCCAAGTTGGCTGTCAAAAAAAAAAAAAAGTGATTTTCTCGCCTGTCACCTAAAAATTCCCACCATACCCTAAACTCGTCCAAGTTTATATGGCCATAGAGGAGAGGTGGTACGGGAAGCCATCTCCCGCCTCTCGGTTGTTCTGGGTGGCCGGGCCCCCGCGCTGGCCGGGTGGCTGCTGTGTGTGGTGCGCAGGGTCCCTTGCCTCGGGGGCTCGGGCAACCCGGGAAAGTTGCAATCACGTGCTGCGGCGGGCGACCTGAGCGCGCAGCCCTGGTGGTTTGGGACCCGGGCGGGCCGTGGACCTGCAGCCCAGGCGAGCACTCGGGGGGCGCCGGCAGGCCCCGCAAGCTCACTGCGGCCGTGTGGACAGGGAGCTGCGGCGGGGTTGGGCCAGCGCCCCGAGGGAGAGCCGACCACCGCTCCCCTCCCCCCAACTCTGTGCAGCGCGGGAGGCGTGACCTCTGACCCCTGGCCGGGTCCACGCCCCGAGGAGAGGCTGGCAAGCTCTTGTTCGACAAGTTCAAGCTGCCGAGGGAGCTTAAATAGAATTAATCTCTTAGAGAACGGAGATCACTGCTCCCTCGGCGCGCGCTGTCCCCGCGCCGCGCCCCGACCAGGACGCCGGAGAGCTCTGGAATTCGGGATAGGCGATCGGGGTGGGGAGGAAGGTGGCGGTGCTCTCCGGGGTCTCCCGGCCTGCAGGGGGAAGCCGGCGATGCCAGCTGGGGACCAGCCGCTGGAAGCAAGGCTTCGCCTTCCAGCGGCTCCAGAGCACGTAATGGAGGCGAGAGGACTCGCAGCTCCGGGTGGGCCCGGTTTGCTTGCAAGAAGCTGGCGAAGCCCCGCCGCCGCCGTGCCCAAACCCTGCACGCCAAGGCCGAGGGACCGCAAGACCCCAGCCCAGGCCCCAAGTCCGCGTCCTCTGCTCTGGCTTTCCACAGATAGTTGCAAAATGAATAAATTACTTACCTCGGGCCAGATCCAAGTTTTACCCAACAGAAGGGGCGCGGGACCAACAATGAACCAACTCACATGACCATGTCCGGGCGCGCACAATCACACACAGACACAGCCACCCAATTTCTTCCACGAATCTATGTGTCTGGCACTCTGGAGAGAGGGGGGAAAGCGTTTTGAGACAGCCCCGTCACCCCTCCCCTTCTCCCTTGCCGTGAAATATAAAAATTCATTTTTTATTACAAGAGCGGCACCGTCCTCACCATCACGCACGCACGGAGGGAGCCGCACTCGCGTATTCTCACTCTAACTCGTCAGCTCCCAGAGCGCCTGCATTTTCTTTGGAAGCCGCTTGGAGGTTCATTAATATCATTAGCATTTAACCCCCCTCCCTCTTCCCATCTCCTCCCCGCACATGGCTGACGTCAGACCCCGCCAGGAGTTGGGGGAAAAGCTAAGTGGGCCAGGGACGCCCTATTCCCCTCCCCGCGGCTGCCTGTCAGAGCGCTTCTGGAGATATTACCCGAGACCCGGCCCGCAGCGACAGGCACAAAGTCACAGGGTAATGAACTTCGGGGACCCTTCGCCGCGGCGTGCTGGGCTGTCCCCGGAAACTCGGACCTGGCCACCTCTTCCCTTAGAAGATCTCCCAGCAATCTAGTTCCCCCTCTCGGCGCCGGGGTTCCGGCAGCGCCGAGCTCCTCTGCCTCGGAGACCGCGGCTGTGATTTTCGTCTTTCCAGAGAAGATCCGCGGTCTGTAGAGATCTGCTCACTGGGCACGCCTGTGCGGAGGAGCGAGCGGTTGGAAACTGAGTGGCAGGAATGGGGAAGGCGAGGAATCTTGCCCTTTTTGCTCCGTAGGAAGACCATTTCCGTGTCTCCGTCTCGGTGCTCCCACATTCCCCTGGTGCTGTCCTCCCTCTCCAGCCTGCCTGTCCGTCTCTCCATCCGTCTGTTCCCGCCTGTATCCACAGCAAGCCGCATTCCCAGCAGCTGCGGTTTTGCTAGAGCCGGGAAGAAACTTAAGGATGCTTCCTTTTCCACTGTGGAACGAATTCTGAGCGCCGGGAGAGCAGGGCGGCGCGCAACCAATAGCCACCTGTCCCGCCCGGGAGCCTTGCAGGCTGGAGGGCGGCTGGAGAGCGGCGGCGCCCGGCGGCGACGTGGGCGCTGCGGGCCGGGACTCCGGCGGTGCCCACCAGCCGCTGCGCCCCGGGACCGCCAGCATGAGCAAGCCCGCCGGATCAACAAGTGGGTACCTCTCCGGCAGCCGCGGGGTCCCGGCGCGTGGCCTGGGGAGGGCAGGCTGGGAGGCCGGGGAGGTCCTTCCCGGAGCTCTGTGAATTCGAGCGCCAGAGTGGGACTCTCTCGGGAGTGTGTGTCCGTTGGCCTAGCTCCCCTCGGACTCTTGCGTCGGAGCGTTTCGGGGAAACTGAGAGGGCAATTTCGTTGCTTCTGGATGCTAGCTTCCCCGGTCGCCCCGGTGGCGGGCAAGGTTGCGACCCGCCGCAGCCCACCGGTCCAGCGAGTGGTTTCTATTTAGCTGCCAGGTGCTGAGGGTGGGAGGGGTGAGGCGGGGGCGGGAACTGGGCCGCAGCTCCAGGCGGCCGCACAATAACGCAGCCGCTCAAAACTCGGAGCTCCAGAGCGCAAAAGCAACTCTGCAAAGCGGATTTTGAATGGAATGCTTTGCACCCCGTTTCTAGCTATTTCAAATAATCCTGCAAAACTGGGAAGCAGAAACCATTTAAAAGTCACATTTTTCCTTAATCCTAAATCCGCGTAGGTCATAACTGGGGAATGTAAAGTATGGCGAGCTACTCTAGCAAAGAAAGGACCGAATCCCTAATCCCAAGGACTTTCCGAGCGGGAGCCCAGCACCGGCAGGAGTCCGCGGCCTGCTCACTCGGGGCGCCTCTTCCCTTCCTCCCACTTCCTCTCCGGTGGAACGGCCAGTTGCAGCTGACCTCTACCGACTTCCCGAGACAGGAGTGCAGGGCTACTCGGGTGTGCTAGGGCGTTTGCCAGCACAGAGTCTGCGGAACCTGGGGGTGCGTAGGCCTGAGCCGGCGTTGGGAGGGTGCCTACAGGGTGCTCCAATCTCCCCGCGGCTTTTCGGTTCCCGCCCTCCGCGGGCTGGAGGCTGAGTTCTGGGGTCCGTGCAGAGTGCCCACACCCTGGAGCTCTCCAGCCACCCGTGGTGTTTTCCCCTATAGCATTTTTTGGCGCTCCCTGTGGGTTCCTTCCCACCTCCTCCCCCTTCGCTCGCCCTCATTGTCCCGCGTCTTTGAAAAGTTGGGAGAGTCCTAGATACTTCTGAGGACTGATAATGAAGTCTCACTTAGGATGGATGCAATTCCGGCCTCCACCTCCCTCCCCCGTAAGAAGTAGGCTGTGTTTTCATTTTTGTGCGTTTGTTTTGGTTTTGAGTGCCGGGTTTAAAAATTAGAATAAAGCGAACGGTCAACAAAATGAGAATAAAGGAAACGTTCAGAGCTGGGGCCGAGAGAAGGAACCTTATTCACGGCTTCAACGCACAGCCGACCCTTGCAGGACCGCGGTTCCCCTTAGCCTCGGCCTATCCGTGCCCTAGCTGTTCGGATCTCTCTCGGAAGTAGTACAGACTCAAAAAAAAATTTTTTTTTTTTGGGTGGGTGCTTTTCCCAAGAGAAGCAGAAGGAGGAGGCCATTCCCGTTGCTGTAGAGAGCTCTCCACTGCAAAAACTGAAGTTGAAGGGCCTGGGCTGGCCTCTTGCTTGGCACGTTCACCCTGGGACAGCCGGACCCTTCTCTGACAGTAAAGACCTGTTGGGACTTTTGCCCTTTTAGAGCTCGAAGCTTCCAGAGAACTTGAAAAGTGGGGCTTCGGGGATGAGGGAAAGAGTGGGAGCGAAGCTCAGCTTCCAGGTCTGCACCAGGGCTCCTGTAAACTGGACAGACGCAGGCAGACTCTCCGGATGGATGGGGGGGAGGGGTCAGAGTTGGGCACAGGAGGTGCCAGGGCACTTTCTGAGGAAACTTGCGTTTTTTTAACTTGCTAAGCCGGAGTTTGGCCTTGAAGGCCTGGAGCCTCCATTTAGGGCGCGATGGCCTGGTGGAAGTGGCCCTCGGGGAAAGGCTGCAAGTCCCCGCCAGAAGCGCCGCTTCTATGGAGTTTTCAGACTGTGGCTGTGGCCAGCGGGAAACCTACGGCCCTGTGGCCTAGGCAGTGAGGGGGTCTGCGGGAGCGGGGCGGGTCTGGACCCTGCCGGGCGGGGAGGTCTTCATCTTCGCCCGGCTGGAGAGCAGAGCGTTGTCACCCGGATCCCCGCCTGGGTGGTAACAAGACCCTGGCCAGTCACCCTTGCAGTCCAGACTAACTTCTTTCAACAGCCTCTGATGGTAATTACAGTAATCGAAGCTGCCATATATCTTTAGGCAATTATGACACACAAAAAGCCCCGAGGGGACCCCCTGGGGAGGGAAGTTAAGAACCGTTTTCCAGCCTCAGGAAACTCGGCTTGACTCACGTCTGAGCTAGCTAAAAGAGAGGGAGCTTTGCAGCAGTCAACCAGCTTGCCTGTGACCCCAAGTCACCTTAACGTGGCTGGGTGGCGGAGTCTGAGGCGTCGACCCTCCCCATGCCCAGGAATTTTCGCTTCCCTCCCTTCTGGGCCCCGCCCCAGCCCAGCTCCCTGTTTCTCCTCAGCCTGGGCTGGGAGGTCAGTCCTTAAACAAGGCAGATCAGCAAGCCAGGAAGGGGTCACCCACCCCGCGCTGGGCTGCTCGCTCCCCTCGGGTTCTGCAGACAGCGATGACCTTAGCCTCCAGTCTGGATGGGAAAGCCTGGGCTTTAGAGGGCCCACCCCGCTTCCCCTGTGGGCTCGCTGGGCATCACCATCGGTGCCACCGGGAAGAGGAGGGCAGCTGGGGCGACAGTGCTACCGAGCCCTTAATACGGGTCCCAGGCGACCAGAGCGCCTGGGTTACGCCCGGGAGAAGGGTTGAAAGAGGTGAGACCCTCGTTTACTGTTTCCAGAGGGAGTGCTGTGCAGCGGAGCTGGCGACCCACCGAGGTTCGGGCGCGACCGCGAGTTGTTTGGGGGGGAGTAGTGACAGGCCCCAGGGGGTGGAGGACAAGACCCACTCTCGGTTCTCTCCAACCCCGCCCTCCCCCAGCCATCTCCGCTCTTGCCCTGCGGGAGAGGGGGCGCCGAAGTGGTGGCCGCAACGCCGAACGCCTCCCCCGCCAGCCTTTGTCGCCGTCCGAATTCCCATGCTACTCTTTTTGACGGGTCACTGGTGGCTCTATAGGCAGGTGCTGCGGCGGGGTTGTAATTACCCCGGCTGAGCCGGGTCCTCACCGACCTCCCCCTGCCGGGTCCCCCGCGCTCCCCCCCCCCCCCCCCCCCCTGAGGCTGAGGCCAAGGCCCCGCGTGCAAGCCCGCCCAGGCGCCTCGGGATCCCGGAGTAGGTTCCTACCCTCCGTCGCCTCCGGGCCTCCGCGGACAGCGCCCTCAGCTCCCCAGCTCCGCTGGCTCAGGGCTTCCCACCGCCGCCTCTCCCGCCCCCAATCTGGGTGCTCCAGGAACCGCTGTCGGGTTCCCACGAGGCCCAAGATCGCCGGGCCCGGGTTGGAATGCCTTTGACCTGTGGCGATGGGAAAATCAGGTGGTGTGATTTGTTAACTATTTTTTAAATGATGTTAACACTTTTTTTTTTTTTTACAAATATTCCCTTGTTTTCGGAAGAATTTCTACGTCAGTAAATTGCTTCAGGCACTTGTTGGACTAGGGCCCGAGAGAAAACACACACACACACACACACACACACACACACACACACACACACACCTTCCTATTTCCTTCTACCTAACGTCCCTCCCGGAGCAGAGACCTCAACAGGCTTGGAGAGTCCAAGCATAATTCTCCTGTGTGGGGTAGCAATCCCCCCAAAATTGGAGCCATTAAAAAAAAAAACGAACCCCCCCTTCCTCCAGCAGTAGGAACATGCAGAGGAAGATGCTCCCAGGATAAGGGGTAGGGGAGAAGAGACCAGTGTTTAGGGGAAGAGGACCTGGGGGTAGAGGAGGCATAGGTAACTGCCTCCAGCTACCCCATCTAGAAAGCCACAAGTTGGGCAGCTCTTACTCCGTCCCTCCCCCGCAACTTTTTCCTAAAAGAAATAATTTCTCAAACGTGAAGCACTAAGCATTTTTCCATAGGTAAAGAGAAAGTTGGGCAATTACCACTACCCTTATTATCATTAATAATCTGAGGATTAGCATCACAATAATAATCCTAATAATAACAACCGCCGGGCTCAGCTCAGAGAAAACTCGATTGCCTCCCAGCTGCCATCCCCGGTTCCAGCCGTGTTTGTTTTTCTTCTTTTTTTTCCCTTTTACATTTCAAGTTTGTCTCCTTGCGCGCTCACTAACAACTTTTTTCTGTTAAATGCAAGAGCGGAGGAGGGAGGCGGCCAAACTTTCCGTGGAGCAGAAAGGCAGCGGCGGGCCGAGCTGCTGCCCGGGCCTGCCATAATCTTTTATTCCAAAATGGGTCTCGGCGATTAGAGGAGACCCAAATACATGTAGCGGTGCATGAATAATGCTCATTGTAGGAAGCTGACACTCGCTCAGGGGAAAAAAGTTTGGCTCTAAAATCTCTTCATTATTTGCTTTTACCGCAGCTCCGATGCTAATCCCCTCAGAGGTCAGATTGCTTAGCATCTCTCTCCCCCTCTCCCCTTTCCTCCCTCTCCTCCTCCCCACGCTCCCGCTCACCCCTTCTCCCTCTTCTCGGCCTTCCCTGCGGTTTCAGGCCGCATTTTAGACATCCCCTGCAAAGTGTGTGGTGACCGCAGCTCCGGCAAGCACTACGGGGTCTACGCCTGCGATGGTTGTTCTGGGTTCTTCAAGAGGAGCATCCGAAGGAATCGGACCTATGTCTGCAAGTCTGGAAACCAGGTACTCTTTGGGGTTGAGCTGCCAGGGCTCCCCTCTGCTCCCCTCCCCACCCCATTTCTGCCAAGGCTTCCTCTGAATTCCCTTCCCTGACCTGTGTCCTCTTCCCCACTCTCTGCCTCAACTTTGGGTGGCCCTTTGGAAAGGCCAGATAAGGTTAAGGATGGTGGAGGAGTTTACAGAGGGAGTCAGAACTCCCACGGTATTCCTTTTTTTTTTAAATTTATTTTTTATTTCATTTTTTTTTTTTTATTCTTCGGTCACATTATGACACTGAGTAAGGCCCTGCCCGGACCAGTCTGAAAAGCCTGCCCTAAGAACTCAAGGAACTTTAGGATCTAACGGACAAGTAGCAAGCAGAAGAAAAGGCCCCATTAGGCTGCCCACCCTCCACGTCCGTTCTCAGCAGCAGCCAAGCTCAGTCTACACCCACGGATGGCACAGCTGAGCCAGGGTCACCACTACCGTTAGCTAAGACTCCAAAGTGAACGCTGGCTACTGGAAGCCATGGTGCCTGCCAGACAGATGCCCCGTCCTTTGGGCTCTGCAGATGGGGGGGGCTGCTCTGGAAGTGGGCAGGTGTAAGGACTCAGCAAGTGCGGGGTGAACCAGAAGGGAAGGCTCCAGGAAGGTAGGACCCATCAAGTTCTCTTCCCTTTTCAGCTTACAAGATGAGCCTGGGAGTTGTGTTCCAGTCTGGCATAGGCTGAACTGTCTCTGTGAGACAGAGCAGTTGGGGAGTGAGCTGAGCCCAGCTACAGCTTCCAACCAGAGCTGCTAACAGGAACCACCTGTGACTCCATTCCCACCTCAGTGGTTCATGGCAACCCAGGAGATCAGCCTTCTGGTCCCTACAAAATTTGCTCATATTCTACAGAGGTCTCACCTTTACTCTTGGGGAGATTCCCAAGAGTGCCTTAGTCAGGAGGCATCCTCTAATAACCAAATGATGAAAACCACCCACTAATTATGTATAGGATACACATCAACTCAGAGTCATCGGGGCTAGTGAATTACAGTGTGCTCTTGTTCAGCTGCAACATCTGCTCTTAGCCAGTTCTGGTAGGTTTTGATTGGCAGCACACACAAGAAGACATATGCCCGTAGATAAGTTATTTTGACCTCTGCACCCCTCCTACCTGCCTGCTTTCTTGGGTTCTCAGTATCTAGCTCATCGATCACATTATATACACACATGGGACTGTATCCCAGAAGCTCCATAGGTTTGAGGTTCTGGAGAGCACCAGATCTGAACAGGTATCTACTTAGATTGTTGCTGCTGCTGTTGTCTGAGGAAGGTCTTGGTCTGTAGCCTAGGCTGGCTTGAAACTCTTGATCTTCTGGCCTCAACCTCAGGTGTGGGTCACCACACCAGACCACATTATCTTATACTTGTATGCAACAGACAGAATTGGGAAATCTGAGGTGCTATGCTTTTTGGGAGATGGCTATCAATTCAGAGACATTTTTATCAGGCCAAAGCACTTGCAAAAGGAATGATAACAAATCTGTCAGGCCTGTGTCCCTTCCCTAAAAGAATAAAAGAGTCAAACTGAGGCTCTCTCTCTGGCTCACCCACTCCAGATATGTATATACACTTGATGTGATTTGAAAACCCACTCGAGACATTTTGTTTTTACGTGTTTCTCAAAATACTGGAGAAGATATCATTCCAGTTGGATATTCAACTACATCTGATAATAAATAATTTGAAACTCTTAACAGTGAACTATTTTGGTGCTGGCCAAAGATGCTCTAATTTTCTCCTAGGAACTAAAAATTCATGTCCTTCTTCTCTGGTTCTAAGACTAAGTCAAGATCATTTCATTTTCTTATTAAAAGCAATGCTGACATTTAGAAGTCACTATGACCATCCATCTACCTTTACTTTGAACAAATTAACATATCTTGCTTTGGTTTGGTTGAATGTGTATGCATGCTGGGGACAGCCCAAGCCAGCCTGTTTTGACTTGGGTGAAGAAGACTGTGTAAAGCCATGTGTGCATGTGTGTAATTTTCCTTATGGATATTTCAGGGAGGCAATGTACTCATTCCCACTTCTGTGTTTATGAATATTTAAAATTGTGAAGCAAAATAAAACCCCTTTCCTGTGTATAAAATACTTATGCAGAAGGCTAGGAGCGTCACTCA
This sequence comes from Peromyscus aztecus, assembly GCA_902168405.1. NCBI lineage: Eukaryota > Metazoa > Chordata > Mammalia > Rodentia > Cricetidae > Peromyscus > Peromyscus aztecus. Next base: position 12,205 of record CABHPQ010002453.1, read on the forward strand.
GTGTAGGGATGCTTGGCCAGCCCCGGTTCAGTCCTCAGCACTTCAAAACAAAAGCTTACACACATTATGTATCTGTATGCATGCCCCCCCAGTAAAGGCACCAGCACAAACAAACACTGAAAGAAACATTATCTAAACTGGCTGTGATGGCGGGGAAAGCAGGAGGGTCACAGATTTAAGACCAGCCTAGGCTACACAGTAAATTCCAGGTCATCCTAACTATGGAACAGGAAGGCTCTGTTTCCAAAGTCCACAACTTGGGGATACAGCTCAATGGTCAACACAAGGTTGCTTTCAACCAGAGCACTAAATAGGGAAGGGGGAAGCTTTATCTGTTAATGCCTTTTTTTTTTTTTTTTTTTGAGGCCGGGTCTCACTATGTAGTCCTGGCTGACCTGGAAATCACCAAGATCTATCTGCCTCTGCCTCTGCCTCTGCCTCTGCCTCTGCCTCTGCCTCCTGAGTGCTGGGATTAAAGGTGTGCACCACCACATCCAGCCAAATATTTTTATTCACCTTCTTTTTTCCTCCACAGAAAAATCACATTAGACATTTGATTGTTTATCCTTGTCAGATAAATATTTGTAAAGCAACAACTATCTTTTTACCCATTATCTTGCTAATTACTCACTGTTTGACAGTGTCTCCCTGCATCTTCCTGAGTTTTCCTCAGGCCTTCAGCTCTGCCCCCACACTCTCTCTGCATGCAAGCCTTGCCCTGGCTTGCTGGCTCACATTTCAGGGATGGCTGCTCCCATGGACCTAGACCGAGCCTTAGACCTCAGGGTTGTCTCAGCTTTGACTATATAACGGTATAACTACAGCAGCAAAGGAAAGGACACAGGGCAGTGAAGAATAAGTAGTCGCGGTTTGTCTGTCAGAGCAATGGGCTCACTCAGAAGATGGCCCCAAGCAATAGACTCAAGGCCAGAAAGGCAAAGAATAGTGAGAAAAGGCAGGTCTACCCTACATGCCAGCTTCTTGCGGAGCACAGGGCCAGGTCGCTGTCTTCGGTCCTGAAAAGCGTCCTATGTGCTCCGCTCCTCAGGTCCGCGACGGTTTCCCTCTTTTTGCCTCTGGGCTCCTCGAAAATCCAGAAAGAACATTCTCTTTGTCCAACTCCCTGAGGTCGAGGACTGGTCTTGTCCCAACCCTGGGAATCCCAGCTCCTTACTTACCTGGCTCTGCCAGTGCCCATTGTTCTCCCATTTTACTGGGTCTGGACCTCCGCCCTGGGTCGGTGGCTGGCCAGAATCCCCACCCCAGGACCGGTTCCGGTGCCCACCTAAGGGCCCCGGGGGCCCTCTGACTGCCTGTGATCTGTTCCAGGGAGGATGCCCGGTAGACAAGACACACAGAAACCAGTGCAGGGCGTGTCGACTGAAGAAGTGTTTGGAAGTCAACATGAACAAAGATGGTAATCAGTACATGTCTTTATTCTTCTAATGTTGATTGAGTAGTAAGTAAATTATATGTACAGCAAATAGATAGCACTCCTATGCATGTAAATCACTTCCCTCACAGAACTCTTCTCTCCAGATGCTGGGAGCTGGCCTTAGGCTGCCAGTCGTAGCCTTCCTGAGAGTGCAGCAGTCCCCAGCTGACCTAACTGTATTCCCGGAACTAGTCCCGTGCCCACACTTGCGCCCCAAACCACACTCACTGAGGCAGTGCTTGAGGGCAGGAATCCCTGCACTTAGTTGTCTATTTCCTGCTTAGGGTCCAAACGCCATTTTGCACCTCCTCCTGCAGTCTTTAATAATCTCCCTAAGATCTCACAATCGCCTAAGTCTTCTGGAACTCTCCAAGTGCGGAGACAGGAAAAAACGAGAGATTTCAAGTTCTCATTGGCAAATCCAGTGTGGCCGTTGAGTTGGCCCTAAGCTTTTCAAGACCCTTTTCTCAGTGGACAAGAAGAGAGAGAAAAGGGGCTAGAGAGGCAGGAAGACACACCCTTTAAGGGTGCTGGCAACACCCCACTCCCTTGAGGCCCAAATTTGAGCCAGACCTGGGTCTTCCAGAAGTTCAGGGCCCAGAAAGTGGCCCAAGCTGCACTTCCCACCCTCCCGGGGTTGGGACTTGGCAAGGGCATCACAGGACCTCGGCAAAGGTGGAAGAGAGCATGGGGACTCGGTGCTGAGTGAGCCTTGCCGTGGCACCCTGCCTGAGGCACGGAGCCCGTCTGGAGTGCCCCCTCTCCTGCCGCTCCGGAAGCAGGAGGGAGCGTCCAACCTGTTGAACTTATGTATTGACAAGTTGTCACGCTCTGCGGAGGAAGATTGCCCTGAATTAATTTGTTTGTTTAAACTGTTGGTAGTAATTGTCACATCTCCCTTGACTTCCTCCACACACACACAGGGGAGACGACTCTCCCTTGTCCCATCCCCCATCCCCCAGGGTTCGTGGCCTCGGGTACTTTTCTCCTGGGGTCTTGGAGGCCAAGACCATTTGTGGGGGAGACTCGGGAGGTGGAGGGAGTCGGATCTCTGCGGACCTGGCTGTGTGTGATGCTCCTTTCTTGGTGGTGGGAGCGAGGGCAGCTTGTTCTTTCAGAGGCCCATAGGGTCCCTGGTTTCCCTGGGTGGGGAGGACCGCTGAGCACCTTCCTGACTCTTGTCCATCTCAGATCCCTGCTTCCCACCTGTGCCGGGAAACCGTGCCTAAGCGCCCTGCACCCCATGCCTTCTTCGCTGCTCCTCGGTGACCTTGCAGTCCCAGACGTGAGGATGGAGCGGCGGCGGGGCTGCATCCAAGTGTCGCGGCGCCTATGATCCCAGGCCTGTGTCCTTCTGTTTGTCTCTGTAGCCGTGCAGCACGAGCGGGGCCCTCGGACGTCCACCATCCGCAAGCAGGTGGCCCTCTACTTCCGTGGGCACAAGGAAGACAACGGGACCGCTGCGCACTTCCCCTCCGCAGCACTGCCCGCCCCAGCTTTCTTCACGGCGGTCACTCAGCTGGAGCCGCACAGTCTGGAGTTGGCCGCGGTGTCTGCCACCCCTGAACGGCAGACCCTCGTGAGCCTGGCTCAGCCCACGCCCAAGGTTAGTGGCTTTGCTGGGTCCAAAGAAGTTCCTCTTTGAGCAAAGGGAGGGGGAGGAGACACGCTCTGTTCTGAGCTGAGAGACTCGGTCAGGAAAAGGTGGAGGCATTCCCAGATGCCCTAAGTCTCCTGCTCCTTCTTGTTGAGCCAAAGATACTGATGTTTAATGCACAGTAGACCACCCTCCGAGCGGCTACAAACGCGCGCTCCTGAGAAATGGGGTGGAGGCCAGACACCTGCACCTGTAGGGAACGCACGGTTGGTGAGTGAAGCTGTCTAATCCCCGAGTGCAGCCTTAGATGCTCCAGAGGCCAGAACTGACTAGAACAGTAGTTAACTCCACCTGAGAGAAGGGGCCTCCCGAGGTGCTCCGGGATCTATATAACCCTGGACGATTTCAGTGCAAGAGAGAAAAATGTAGAAATCACTGTTAGGAGGGCTGTTTTCCCCGGTGCTGCCTACTCACGGTTAAACCACTCCCAGGATTGGCCCTACCAGCAGGGGCATGGCCTGAAGTACCTGGGAAGGCTGCCACCTAGGGACTGCATCCCAAGCCTGGAGTTGATTCCTCCCAAGGCCCCCCGCTGAAGGAGAACCTGGGATTTCCCCCAGAGGAGACCAGCTGCAGCCTCACACTGCAGGAAAGCCAGACACCTGGGCACATACACACGCTCAATATTTAATATTGCTTTCTTACCCTTGATGTGTATAATAAGCTCTGGAAAGTAGTGTTATGAATATGTTGTCAGTTATGAATGGGAATGCTCTGTGAATGATTAAGATGTCTAATTGAAATATTTCCATAATATACTAATCCTTTCTAAAAATACTCATATGCATATTTGTGTTTGGGATGCCTATTAATTTATACTTTTTTCACATCTATTTTTATTTACACAAATGCAAGCAGTTCTTGTCTAAATTGGGAGCCAGGCCTGGGACTTGGCTCAGCCCAAGAAAATTTTACTGCAGGGACAGAATAGCCAGACACCCCTTTGGAAGACAGAGACCCTCAGAGAATGGAAACATGCCTCCCCCAATAAACACCATTCCCAAATTCTGTAGCTAGAGATATTTGGAGGCAACTGGATGCATAAGCAGAGCAAAAGATTCCTTCACCCCCACCCTCTGTTTAACCAGGACATTGGCAAAGCTGTGGCTCCCTCACTAGCAGGTGTTTCTCCTTTCCCCTCCTCCCAGTATCCCCACGAAGTGAACGGGACCCCAATGTATCTCTATGAAGTGGCCACTGAGTCGGTGTGTGAATCAGCTGCCAGGCTTCTCTTTATGAGCATCAAGTGGGCGAAGAGTGTACCAGCCTTTTCCACCTTGTCTTTGCAAGACCAGGTATGACCAGCAGGGCACCAGGGGTTGGAAAGGAAGCAACAGTCCTCAGCCTTATAAGCTGGATGCCACCTGCATGAACCAACAAGGCAGGCATACATTCTGAACACGGGGAAACCATTTTTTACCAACATCATTCTAGAGGTTCAAAATACCTACCTTTGGAATCATTTGTTAGAAATGTAACTATGTTATTTCAGGGTAGCTGGATGAGCCCTATGTAAAACACATACAGAATCATATAGAGTCTGTACATGATCTCTTTCTAAAATTTAACTGAAACATCAAATGTTAAAAATTTTAATGTTCTTTAACGCTGGAGATAAGGCAGGCGTGAGGACGCACAACTGTATTCCTAGCACTCAGGCTGAGGCAGGAGAACCTGGAGTTTGCAGCCAGCCTGGGCTACAAGGAAAACTATTGATGAGATGATGTTTGCTTACGAACACTCAAGCCGAGAAGAACAGAAGGTGGGGAGAGTATTCGCATGTGAGATTTTATGTCTTCAGCTTTATAGTCTCCACTGTGATGTGTACAGCTTGGGCCAGTAGCTTATCACCATGGAGAACCAAGAGACACATCTTGTTGACTAGTATCTTGTTTTATTCTTGTTGGTCTGCTTGGGGGCATGGATGGGGGTCAGATCCAGGGCCTCGTGTGGGAGGGAAGTATGCTATTACCATATGACACCCCTTCAATCCTTTCACTGCTTTTAGAACTTTTGGAAGCAAAAAAAGAGGGTAATTTTACACAATTCTTTGGTTATAAATGATGTTCAGAAGTAAGAAAATTATGTGCATCTAAAAACCTGCATTTTAGCAAACCCCATAAATTTTTTAGGAATTTTAAAAGTTGTCCTTGTCAACATATTTAATCTTAAGAAGAGGGAAGAAACAGAGTGGCCACAGCTACCTGCTGCGAAGGGCACTCACAGAAATGAACGGCAATTTTTTTTTTCAAAAGGCCAATAAGCAATTTTTTGCTTCTTTTTCCTTTTTGGATAGTGGGGATCAAACCTGGACCTTGCATGTGTCCAGGGAGTGCTCTGTCACTGCGTTACACACGTAGTTCTAAGAGCAGGGGGTTTAATTCTTTTCATATTTAACTAATCATAAGAGCATCCTTCCAGATGCTTCCTTTAGGGGACAATAAGCCAAGCATACATTGATATCCTAGCATGAAATATGGCCACCATTATTGTT
>CABHPQ010002453.1:17890-30677 GCA_902168405.1 Peromyscus aztecus
TCTCTCTCTCTCTCTCTCTCTCTCTCTCTCTCTCCTTCTCTGTGTATGTGTGTGCACACACAGACTCACACAATGCATGTATATATATAAATTGGCTATTTTTTTCTGAAAACAAGAATTTGTAGATGCTAATCCAAATAAAATCCCCTTCCTGTCTGCCACTTAGCCATTTGCTGGAGACCCTTCAACAAGAAGCAAACTACAGTGAAGTGGAAAGTGGAATCCAGTATATTAATTTGGAAAAGGAGCCAGATTTCCATTTTAAATATTCAGTAGCACATTTTATTAGAACGAAAATGACAAGCACCTTGATGCTGTCCACTTATGAGTCTCAGGAAAATCAGGGAGGAAGGCGAGGTAAACTCAGCAAAACCCGATTAACATAATTACACCCTGATTTTCCCTCACGCCTCTTGGGAATTAGTGATCTCTTCCTCTCCCTCTCCCTCTCCCCCTCTCCCAGCCCCCTCAACTCTCCAGGAAGAGGGGGACCCTGACCTACAAGCTTAGTCAGGAGTCTTCAGTGTTTTACACCCGAGCAAGCCACCTGCTCAGCCGCTGGTGGCATTTTATGGATTTCAGGTTATCTAGAGAAGGTCTAGGTGGTCAGGCATGGGTGGCAGCAAAGATCTGAGAGGCAAAGCCTTTCCTGAGGGAAGGGAGCTTAGAGGAACTGGAATGGCTGACTCTGAAATGCATGTGTGTGTGTGTCTATAGGCACAGCTTCAAAGAGAGAAAATGCGGGAAATAGATTATTTGGATTTTTTTTTAAAAAAAAAAAAAACCAAGACAGGCATTTAAAACACTTTAAAGGAAATTTACATATGGAAATTGTTTATAAATTTATAAATTACACACTATATTATATTATACGTCTATTGTATGACAGCTGACGCTTTTGGAAGACGCTTGGAGAGAACTGTTTGTTCTAGGAATAGCACAATGGGCCATTCCGGTTGATGCTAACACTCTACTGGCTGTATCTGGTAAGAATTGCACAATTTAATGACTTTGTTGTAGAAATTACCATAAAAATACATTACTGAAAAAAGGACAACATGTAAAGAATAACAAATCCCTGCTGAACAATAGAGTATACCTGTCATTTATAAATCTATATTTAAATGCAAATAATGTTGTTTTGTTGTATTCATGACTGCTTGCATTGTTATTTAAATGCAAATTACTGTGTTTGTTATCATCCAAGAGAAGATTTTATATTAACTTTCATACAATATAGCCAGTTTACATGGAATCAGATATCTCAGAGTGACAATTGAGTAGATATTGATAGGCAGGATTTTGTCAAAAATCAATATTAAAACATGAAAATGCCTTCATATTAGGGTATTTATCCCATATTTCAATTCTAGGCATGAATAGTGACAACACAGACTCCCAGAAGCTGAACAAGATCATCTCGGAAATACAGGCTTTGCAGGAGGTGGTGGCTAGGTTCCGGCAGCTCCGGTTAGATGCCACTGAATTTGCCTGTCTGAAATGCATTGTCACTTTCAAAGCTGGTAAGCGGACACAGACAGACCCCCACCTCTCCCTCTCCTCCTTTCTCCACCCCACTAGTTCAGCTGCTTCAAAGTCTAGCTCTACACTGACCTGGGGGGGGCGGTGCTGGGGCGGGCGGGGGGGGGGGGGGGGCAGTGGTGTTTTCATGGAGCTGATACTCTGAGGTTGGGCTGGTCTTCCACAGCTGTGGAGACCTGCATGCTTTCCAGGTAGTCATCTACTTCCTGTGCCCTGTGAGCCCACAGTTCTCCCTGTCTTCATTTCTAGTTCCTACACACAGCGGTTCTGAACTGAGAAGTTTCCGGAATGCTGCGGCCATTGCAGCTCTCCAGGACGAAGCTCAGCTCACGCTCAACAGCTACATCCATACCAGGTGACCGCTATTTGCTGTGAACATGTACTTAAGAAAATTGCCTCCATTGTGAATGTTCCAGCGGGCAGTAAGAAGCCAGTTCAAACGTCGTGACTAATTATCCTGTTGCCAGCCAGTTAATTTAGTTAGAATCCACGTCCTCACCTGTCTCTGGGGGAGGGTGGGAAGGGCAAATTGAATTAGGTGATGGCAGCGCAGAGCTGTGCCAGTCACAGTGGGCTATGCCGGCTGAGAGCTGCCCGACCAAAAGGAGCCGCTTGCATTGGTGAGTCTGGGCGCGCAGAGTCAAAAGGCAACTTAGTCTGAAACATTAGGTTGCTAGATCAAAAAGTGCTCAGATCTTCTTTGGACAGGTGCCCTTCTTCAGAAGCCAACCCCAAGTTCAAGGAGCACAGGGCTTCACCAAGGCCATCTTTACTCTGGCCACGACTGTAGCTTGGGTTTGGTGATTGGTGTCTGCTGAGCGATCTGGGGTCCCAGCACCCACCACATTACTTCTGTCTAGGCAGGGTCCTCTGACTGACACTGGACATAGGTAGAAACTCTCGAACACGGGCACTCAGTAAAGTTCCCCCGGCCCAGCCCTAGTGTGGACTTTCTGATTCTATTTTCAGAAGCAAAGAGGCAGGCTTTTGAAAGAGTAATGAAACCTCTCTAGCTTCCTAGGTTGGGACTGTGGTGGATCTGAGGTTGGAAGAGAAGCAAGAGGGACCCATGGAAGCGTGCCTCCATCACCTCAGCATTAGCTATAGACACCATGTGGTGATAACTGTATGGACAGGGGCCATTAACGCCTCCCTCCCCTGAGGGGTCAGAGAAACCCCAAGTCAGCAGGACCTTATAGGAGCTCCTTATTTATGTCATAAGTCACCCTTTGAATGCTGAATGAGCAAAACTGTGCTGTGTTTATAAAACACCATTGAAATGGCATTGCGTGGTAGCTCACGGAAGCATGCTTTTCCAAAGTAAAGCGCAGTGGCTGGGAAATGTGAAACCCACATTGAACTATATAGAATACAAATCACAGGCACTTAGTTTTGTAATTCAAAATTACGAAATGGAACCATACATAATGCAGGCATGTTTCCCTTATTAAGGCCGACTCATGTACCATAGCTAACCTTTGGCACGCAGAGCTAGGAAAATATTCAGAACCCTAAACGGAGACCACGGACTTCAGCTAGTGATTCAGCCAGGCCTTTGCTAGGTGGTCACCAGGCACAGGCGGGTGACGCGAATTATCAGAAGGGACTGCCCTTCGCCTGGTGTGAAGTGGGCAGAAACATCACTCCACACAGGAGAGGGGAGGAAGTGAGGAGCGGAAGACGTACGCTCTAATCGGGAAAGAGTGAGGGAGGTCCAGGAAGGCTGATGAATGAAGGAGATGATATATGAGAGGGGGGATTTCAGTCGGGAGGGGTGGGTGCAGCGCCTGGGGGTGGGAGCTGCCGGAGGTGTGGTGTGAGGTTCTGCAGAGATGAGCAGGGGCATTCTGAGACAGCCTGGTACTCCAGGAACTGACAGGGTGGCCTGGGCGAATCCCACCACAGATGATCACAGTCCATTTTGGAGGCATGGTGAGGACGCCGCATCAATGTCTGGAAGTGGCTGAAGATGTCTGCTTTGTCGTGGAACTCCTAGCTCACGCTATCAGCTGAATTACAGCTTATGTCTGGAGTCAGATATGTGACCAAGTAATGATTCCTTTTTGGCTTAGCTCCTTCAAATCAGTGAACACTCTAAGTATGTCCCTGTCTGGAAAACAAAAATCTGAAATTGGACTGAAAAGCTAACACGCAAACTTATGTATCTGTTAGTGTCCTGTAATCGGCTTCTCTAGTTACCTAGGATGTAGGAACTGGCATGTCACAGTGTCGTATTAGAACTGAAGATTATGAATCTGTGATAGGCACAAAATATTTAGAACTGAAAAAGAAGCTTCTAACTATTCGTGCTAATAGATGAAGTCAGGAGTACATATTCTACAAAATAATTTAAAAATATATCTTTATTTTTTAAGACTTTCAAACCCATCCCCACCCATATCTCCCTCCCAACTTCATGTACTTTTTAAAAACCCCATTGAGTCCAGTTGGTCTGCCTGCATATAGTATGGCAACCTACCTGGGGCTGCATCCCTCTGATGCCTCCTCTCCCAGCAGCCATCAACCGTCAGAAGCGCCCCATCTAGGGGTGAGACTTCTCGAGCCTCTCCCCATTCATGGTGGAATTTCGGCTGAATTGATTTTATGCAGGTCTTGAGCATGCAACCACGACCACTGTGAGTTCACGTGTTCTACGGGCCCGCGTGTCTAGAGAACATTCTTTCAAAGCCATCTTCTACCACCTCCAGCTCTTCCAATCTTTCCATCCTACTTCTAAAATGAGCCCTGGGGTGGGGGTGGGGGTGTGTGATACAGATGTCCCCTTGATGGCTGAGTGCTCCACAGCCTCAACTTCACTACAGTCTGATCTGTTGTGTGGGTCTCTGGAGTAAGCATTGTATCCTGGAAAAGCCGCTCCCCTGATGAGGGGTGAGAGTCGCACTAATCTATGGCTATACGGATAAGTATTTAGAGAGCAGTTTGACACTGTGTCCATTCTGCAACATAATACTGGTAGGCGCTCCCCTAAGGCCTATGACCTACTCAGTCACAGGTTCTTAGCCCAGTTAACAGTACCAGGCATACGTTCATTTGGTGGAGTGGCCCTTAAATCCACTACAAAATAATCTTGAGCAGTGAGACACACTGACACACACATTGTTATTGTTTCTGGGTGGCACTCTACTCCATGTATAATAAGCCATTCTTATTGACCGAGTGACCAGCTCTTTCCCAACTAGAGAATAAAGGAGGTGGGAGAGATGAGTGGATAATCCACTTGCAGACAATCAGGAGTTAACTCTTGGGCTTGGGTGCAGCTCAGTGGCAGAGCACTTGATTGCCTTGCACGCACGCACGAGGCTGTAGGTTCATTCCAACACCCACGCAAGGCGGTTTAATTATTGGTGGTTTCTGGATTCTCCCAAATCCATCCTTTCCAGCATATGCTATTTCCTGCAACAGTTTCTCATCATGGGAAAGGTTTACTGTGTTGGGTGGATTCAACAGACATAGTAGAGACTGTCTAGGTATCCCTGATACCTCAGCTCTCCAGAGCTCTGTCTAATCCTGGGAAGGGAAACAGCCACTGAAGAGAGAAGTGACCAGAGCTGAAGGAAGCCTGGCAGAAGCCTCAGCACAGAGAATGAGAGGTGACGTTCAGGTGTTTTGCTTTTCTGCCTCTTAATGTTGTTGGCTGGTGCTTTTGTTTCCTTGGGCTCCTTTTGGTTGGTTGAGAGAGTCTCTTTCTATAAGCCAGGCTGGCCTGGATTCACTGCCACTATGTAGTTCAGGCTAGTTTTGAACTCATGGCAACCCTCCTGCCTCAACTTCCTGAGTCCTGGGATTCCAGTATGAACCACCACATCCAACATTTTTTATTTTTACTGTAGATCACCATCATCATTTCCACACCACCTTATCAAATGTTATCTGGTGCCCTGGCTAAGAGTTCCTATGAAACTTGATTATATGAGAGCCAAGCAGGGTAGCCAGAGTGAATTCTAAGCTTTACATCTGGCTGAGAGGAGGATTTCTTTGTCCAGAGCTAAGAGGCAAGTGTGGAGGTTGGTTCTCCTCGACTCTCTCTGGAGAGTGGGGCCATCAGGCAGTTAAACACAGTTAACAAGTTCCTGCATGGGAATTTGATACCTCTCGGTTTCTGGCACCTGTGGCCTAGGTGAACATGGCTCAGTCACACACATGTCCCTGGAGCTCGGTTTGAGGTGGCTTTTTCTCAGTGGAGGAATGCTTTCCTGTAGAGGGTACCGATGCCCAGCTCCAAGCCATTGGCTGGAGTGGTACCAGGGCATGAGAGGTGGAGTACAGCATCTAAAGACAGTGGGGATTGAACATGTACATCTGAGCACAAATGTGTGTTGGACATCAAGTAAGGAAATTGTTAAGCAATTTCTCCCATCTTTAATTACGTGCCAATTTCACTGACGTGAAAGCTGGTGCCACTGCCGCCCAACAGGACTCAGTCTTTAATTTGCAGCGTAATAAGGGCGGAATTATTCCTGAGAGTGACAAAGTGTAATGCCTGAATAATAATTGGGAGAATTGCTTAGAAAAAGGAGCCATCTTATTTGAGAGGAATAGTCTGTTCAAGAGTGTTGAGAATTTAAAAATATGAATCCCACTGCCAGCTTCATAGTCAACCCCTGTGGTCATTCTCTACAGTGACAACGTTACATTTGTTCTGTGATTTTAAATTAGCATCAGGTGTGTTCAAGCTGATTTGTCTAGAAATAAAAATGTACTCCCCTTGCTGATGTTGGTGTGTGTGTGTGTGTGTGTGGGGAGAGAGAGAGAGAGAGAGAGAGAGAGAGAGAGAGAGAGAGAGAGAGAGAGAGAACAAACAGTGATTTGGGCAGTACCATTCCTGTTTTGGGGTTCCAGCAGTCCACCTGTGAAACAGGGACAGAGGCTCCTGTCCTGGAGTCCACTGCAGCGTGCTACTGCAGCAGGCTACAGCATGTTCCTGCAGAGGCCCAGGTCAGGAAGTTCCCCTAGGGCTGATGTGTGTTCAAGTATAAGATGTGAGTCCCTGCCTCTATGGGGCTCTGACGTTGCTGTCATGGCTTCTCCTATTGCAGATACCCCACACAACCCTGCCGCTTTGGGAAACTCCTGTTGCTTTTACCAGCTTTACGTTCAATTAGCCCGTCCACCATAGAAGAAGTGTTTTTCAAAAAAACCATTGGCAACGTGCCGATTACAAGACTGCTTTCAGATATGTACAAATCCAGCGACATCTAAGCTCTCCAGCACCCGCTTTCCAAGATGGGGCAGTAGCAGACGGACTTCTACCATACAGGACACGCCTCAACTAACAAACCCTCCTGGAAGGAGAAACCTGGGAATGCGTTGCCTTCAGGAAAAAAATGCCAGTGGACACAAAACAATAGCTATGACCCAGAGCTCCATGGAAGCCGGACAGCTGGGGAAGCCAGGTGGTACAACAGTTACTGTTGCTGTGCCCTGGCATGGGTGAACCGGGGCCACCACAGGCCGAGCCAGCCTTTCTGCCTCTGACCTGGAAGATCCGGTTGAACTCTTCAAAGTTGAAAGACAAGCCCACCCTCTTTTCCTCTTTAGCACATCAAGTCAGTTGATCAACAATAGCTTTGTGTAACATCATACTGCGGCCTTCAGAACTCGGTCGGGTCGGAGCATTTTACTTTAAAAATAATGTTTAGGTTTTAAATCAAAAGTATTATCAAAAGTTTCCCTTCTATCATAATACTTTATTAAGTGGCCTTCAGAACCAAGTGAGTAAGTGAAATGTAGCTTATGTTGTGTAACCCCCTCCCCCACCCCCTTTTCCGTTCTTTTTTTTCTTAGTACCACAGGCCAGGCAACCTCATCAAAGGAACTGACTACAAAAAGGAGTTTCTCACCAAGACTTAGCATCACAAACCAGAAGAGCTCTACTGAAAGAACTTCAGACCAGGGAAGACGACTCGACTCCAAACAGCCAAACCAAATAAATTGGAGCCCAGTGACTGGGTGAGGCTGATCGCTGTCCCGTCATCACAGTGCTGAAGCCAAAGGCCGCAGGGTCAGCAAGTCACACCAGACGGTACATGAACATGCAAGCCAGAAGGAATTTCAAGGAGATGCGTGCTAAACAGGTTCCTGATCATTCCATTGCTAACAGCCTGGGACTCTTGAATGCCTTTCAGAAAACTCTGGTTTCTAATAAAGCCTCGATTGCATACACACACACACACACACACACACACACACACACACACCCCACATCACCCTACACTCTAAGCTGCTCCTTGGGTATGACTCTATACTTATGGAAATGTAGAAACAAACATTTTTAAATAGCTGCTGTACTTTTCACATTTTGACTTATTAGGTACTAGCACTGAGGGGGAGAGATTCAGCACTTGGACTAGCATAGGATGAATCAAACTTCTCTTGTACAAAGTGAATTAACTGATTTGTGAAGTTAAAAGGCTGTACTCATTGTATTTACAAAGAATAAAAATATATTGAATTTAAGTAAACTCTGCCTGATTTCTTTCCCACCTCTCTGGCTTACTCTTCCCTGTCAGCAACAAGGTGGCGGCAGCGATGGCGGCCCCAGCTGGTTGTGAAATCCAAAGCTTGGAGCCCTCCAGCACGGAGCAGAGAGAACCAAGCTACAAAGGCAATTTCCTTTTTACAGTGAAGCCCATTTGTAAAATGATGAATAAAGAAATAAAACATAAGATCTCATTCTCTACAGCACTCAGATGTAATTGCATCTGTTAGGAAAATTGCTGTGTGAGGAAGAACAGGGCCGATGAACGGTCTTCATTCCCTGCTCGGTTTCTAGCTCTTACCAGTCCTGACCAGGAGCTGCAATCACTGTGCTGGTGAGGAGAATGGGGAGAAAGCAACAGGAAGGTCGTGCAGAAGTCCCAGGAGATCTCCGGGAAGTGGCCCCTCTGCTGGGGCCCCAGGGTGAACAGCATGGACTTGTGGGTGGCAGGCCAAGCAAGAGCTGGTAGGCCTCTGTTCTCAGCTCAAGTGACCTTGTGGCTAGAATGCGTGGAAGTTCAACCATCCATGCCTTGTCTGCTGATTCTTCAGAGGATGGGAAGTGTATCTTGAGTGGGTAGCACAGTGCTAGAAGACTTGCCTGTTGTACACATGGCTCTGGGTTCTAGGCCTAGGACCATACAAAAGTAAAAGGTCCTCAAATAAGCGTGTGAGAACTTCCCTTCCACTGTCTTTGTGTTGCACAACTCAAGTGTCCACCAACAGGGAATAGCCATGCTGTGGCAGATAGGGAAGGGCTAGGGCCCGTGTTTTATTGGGGGTAAATTATCAGAAGTGTGGAGGAGAAAGAAATAAATTGCCTGGGATACATGTGACTTGGTATCATTTATGTAATTTTGCAAACCCCCACACCAGATGCTCTTTGTAACCATTTCAATGTTCGAGGCAAGCATGGGCAGATTAAATACTCTCTGTCTACTCTTTGTAGACAGAGGTCAGACCTGGGAAGCGAGAAGATCAGTAAGGGGTAATAAGAGGACCTTCAAGCATCTGTGTAAAGGCTTAATTAAGAAACAAAATCAGAAACACCTGTGAGATAAAAGACCAGGCCTCACAATACTGGCTGAGGGGTGAGGCTGTTTATCCATGTATTAGTCAAGTTTTGCTTTGGTGCTGCTGGATGACAGTTCCCAAAACACAAGTAAATCAAAGGTCCGACCTCTGTCGTCTGACATAAGTAATATCTCCGAACAATAAGTAACTTTCCCAGATTTAAAAGCCCATCTATTGGATGAGAGCCTCACAGCTTTGTTGACTTGACTTGAGCTGGGTTTTTGTTGTTTGTTTGAGGCAATGCCTGGCTGTGTAGTCCCGGCTGGCCTCCTCGCACTCACCATCCCCCTGCCTTAGCCTCCCCAGGACTGTGCTCTGAGGCTTGTACCCCCATGCACCAAAAACAGAGGGGGTTGGGCTGGGGCCAAGTTCATAGAGTGCTTGCCTAGCATGTATAAAGCCCTAGGTTTGATCCCAGCACTGCATAACCCAGAAGTGTTTCAGCACGTGAAAAATTTTGGCCCTGGGGAGGTAGAGGCAGGGGGAAAATGGTCATTCTTGACTGTATAGCAGGTTGGAGGCCATTCTGGGCTCTGTGAAAAACCTGTTTCAGTATATATATATATACTGAAGGAGCCCATCTTGCCATCTTGAGGCTGTCCCTGCAGACATCCCAAAGTGAAGGAAGAGATGCTGTTCTCTGTATTGATGTTTTAGCTCAGGACTTTTGCAAAAGTTGAGAGCCTGATTTGATTCTCGTTTGTAATAGCCGAGATGACCAAAACAAAAACATTCCAGTGAGAACCGGTGTTCTGTGGCTTGTCACACCAATTTTGTTCCTTTTGATGTTACTGAGAATACTTGGATAGATTAAAATAGATTACAATCGTACTAGGTATTATTATGGTTCAGTTCATCACCTCCCCCCAACCTAGGAGGGAGCTCAGATTTGACCACAGGTCTAGCTTTGGCCAGTAGAAAGTAAACTGGCTCAAGGTTCTCAAATTATTTCAACAATAGCTAAGGTTTTAAATCTAATTTAAGACAGCATGAATTGAACCCACTGGCCAAAGACTGGCCATTGCTGCCTTCGTTTTCTTTGTTTTCAAGAGGGGAGTATGTAGCCCAGGCTGGCCTCAAACTTCTGATCATCCTTTCTTACATTCTTGGACGCTGGGATTACAGGCCTGTTCTGCCATGCCTGGACCTTCATAATTTTTATTGATACAGAAACACTTTACTTTCCCCATGTATCTAACTGTCCCCTGGCTGCTCCCTGGCTGTCCACCTAGTTGGATTGCATTCAATGTAGCTGCTTTGGTGTCTTGGGTTTCTATGGCTGTGCTAAAACACCATCAACAAAAGCACCTTGGGGAGGAAAGGGCTTATTTCTTCTTATAACTCTCAGGTTACATCCCGTCTCTGAAGGAAGGCAGAGCAGAAACTCAAGGCAGGAACTGAAGCAGACACCATGAAAGAACCATGCTTGCTGGCCCCTGGATCACCTGCCCAGGGCTGGCACCGCCCACAATGAGCTGGGCCCTCTGATGTCAATCACCAATCAAGAAAATGTCCCACAGACCATCTGGTGGGGACATTTTCTCAAATGAGACTCCCTCTTCCCAAATGACTGTAGCTTGTGTGGAGTCGACATACAATAGCAAGCACACTGGGTATCCTACATTACAGACTACTTCTTTGTTGATCGACCTGGATTGTTGGCAGATTTTCACTACACTAATTTAAACAGACAAGAGCCAAACTTCTATGTATGCTTTCTGTGGCCTTGCCGGGTATTTCTGCGGGATGGTCTTAGAGTGGTGTTTCTGGGTCAAAGATTATATGCATTTTTAATTTTGATGGATATCGCCAAATAGCTCTCCAAAAGGGTTGTATCAATTTGCATCCCTGCCAAGAGGGTCTGAGAGGGCCCATTTCTCTGCTCAGAATTTAAAAGTGCTTAATCAGACAAAGGCTTGATGAACACTTCAGAAGCTGTTAGGAAAATACAGAAAATGCATATGTTCCCATCATGAATATGCCTCTGATACGATGCTATTGCTCTGGGTTAAGTGGGTCCTGCCCGGCCCCCGTGGTCAGAGCTGCATTGCTAGGCCACTTCTGTGAATTTGAGAAACATCCGTATCACCATGAAGGTTGGGAGAAAGTGGGTGAATGAAGAGGAAGAAGCAGTTTGGCTCATGTCTTCTACTGCTAAGGTCCTGCTACACAAGCCAAGCTACTTGGGGCAGAAGCGTCACTCAGTGGTAAAATACATGCCTACTGTGTGCAAGGTCCTGGGTTCAATCCTCACCACTGCAACAAACCCCGAGAGAACAGATTCTCATTTAAAAGATCATTTAACAAATAATCACTTCTGAAATAACAATCTCTCTCTCTCTCTCTCTCTCTCTCTCTCTCTCTCTCTCTCTAGCCGGGGAGAGGGACAGCAGAGGGAGGGAGAGGGAGGGGGAATGGAATTATTGAGTGGACTGCAGGACAGCAGGATGGGCAGTCACTCTCCTTAAACTGAGTTAACTCCAGTACCCTTATCACAAATGGCAAATGGCTTATTTCCCACGTGGTCTGCATTTTTAGTAGTGCTTGTAGGTTTTTGGAACATGTGCTAGCTCTCTTTCTCCAAATACTGCTAACCTCCACAGGGCCTGCTGTGGAGGGCCATCAATACTCAGCTGCACACAGCCAGCTGGCCCGTCAGAAGTGTGGCACCAGGCACACTCTCAGACAAGAAACCAGAGTGCTGCCACATGTCCTGGCATCTTTGTGCCATGCTGAAGCTCCTCGCTGCTCTAATTGGAAACGCCAGTGGAGTCAATGTCACGGGGACACCAGGGTCCTAGCTTTGCTCTTTAGACCAGCAGGGTGGCCTTGTTCTGTCCACGGCACCGCTGTCACTGATATCTTTTGATTTCTGTCTCCCAGCACACTCAGCCAGAGTCAGGAAGACTCAGCTTCCTTCTTCATGAAGGCTAGAGGACAGACACAGTCCTCATCCCCACCGATGGTCAAGCTAGGTGTCTCCTCAGCCGTGAGCCTGTGGAAGGAGCCTGGGCCAAGGTCAAGAGGCCCGGCTTCTAGTCACGTCCCTGTGATGCTGGACACACCAGCTGCCCTCCTTCTGGTCTCAGATTCTATGGTCATTATCTTCAAGTGGGCCCAGGAGGCCACCAGGAGACGTTCCCCTGGGTGGCAAGGCTAATCAGATTAAGCCCATTTCCAAGTGTGCTTAACCTTGGCGGCTGGCCTCCCAAATCCTTCCATTTAGATCACCTGGGAGCGTTAACAATCCCAATACTCTGGCTGCAGCCCAGGCCAATTACATCAGCCTCCTGAAGGGAGGGCCCGGGTATCAGGTGTGTGTGTGTGTGTGTGTGTGTGTGTGTGTAGTGTAGTGTGTGGGTACAGTATGTGTGGTGTGTGATGTGTGTGTGTGGTGTGTGTATGGTGTGAGATGGTGTGTGCATTGTGTGTGGCATGAGTAGTGTGTGTGTGGCATGTGTGTGGTATGTGTAGTGTGTGTGGTATGTGTGTGGTGTGTGTAGTATGTGTGTGGTGTGTATGTGGTATGTGTAGTGTGTGTGGTATGTATGTGGTATATGTGGTGTGTGTAGTGTGTGTGTGGCATGTGTGTGGTATGTGTGGTGTGTGTAGTGTGTGTGGTGTGTGTGTGTGTGGCATGTGTGTGGCATGTGTGGCATGCGTGGCCTGTGTA
>CABHPQ010002453.1:30777-45615 GCA_902168405.1 Peromyscus aztecus
GGTGTGTGTGGTGTGTGTGTGGCATGTGTGTGGTATGTGTGGTGTGTGTAGTGTGTGTGTGGCCTGTGTGTGTGTGTGGCATGTGTGTGGTATGTGTGGTGTGTGTAGTGTGTGTGGTGTGTGTGGGTGGCATGTGTGTGGCATGTGTGTGGCATGTGTGGCATGCGTGGCCTGTGTAGTGTGTGTAGTGTGTGTGTGGCATATGTGTATGGTGTGTATGTGGGGTGTGAGTGTGTGTGGTGGTGTATGTGTTGAAGCCAGGGCTTAGCGCCAGGTGCCTAGCCATTGAGCTAGACCCCAGCCTGATACAAGCGTCAAACTCCAAGTGGCTCCAGCTGCAGCTAAGGCGAGATGCCCCAGCACAGGGAAGGGTGTGTCGGGCGGGCTCCAGGACTGTTGGTGAGCTTCAGCCTTGTGCCTGGTTGCTCTTGCCCTACTCTCTGGTGACCTTTTAAAAAGTTAATTCTCCCCCCCCCTCCTGCTCTGGCCTGTCATTGAGCTCACCCAGCTGATTGCGGAGCTTGTGATTGAGGACCTCTTCTGACCGGTTCCCTTTCCCCCAAAATTAACGTGATCATTAAGGCTTATAATTCCACTCACCAGTGCTATCAATCAAGGGCTGCGAAAACGGAGTTAAGAGTCCTTTTGTAATTGGCAGCAGCCTGGGATCCTGAGCAGAGCATTCGCGGTCTGTAGGGAGGCTGGAGGGGGAGCTGGTATGCAGAGCAGAGCTGCACCCCTGAACTGATTCCCAAAGCTTGCCTCCCTCCTGGAGCTAGTAAGTTGCAGTCTCCATCTTCTGTGGATGTGAGGATGTGGAAGCCAGATCTGCCCGCCCCCCATGTCTCTCGGAAGGGTAGCGGGTCTCTCTAGCACCCTGAAATTAGGAAGATGAAGAGATTCTTTATACAAAATGGAGAACTTAAGTCTGGCTGGGGAGGAGCAGTTAGTCTGGATTATCCATAGTTCAAAGTAGGGCTGAAGGTGTCAGATCCAAAAGGCTGGTGCATTCTTCCTGCCACCTCAGGACCTCAGACACTGGCTGAGCCCAAAGCGATGGCAGTGCATGCTGTGCCTCTCCCCACCCCACCCGGCCCGGCCCGGCGCACTCCACCCCGACCCAGCTAACTCCAAGCTGCCTCTACATATAGGAAACTGTCAATTAGACCAGCCTCAGGACAAGGGCTGAGTGTTTTTGGTTGTTTTTAATCTTTTGGGGGGCCTGCCACCCAGCTCCCAAATAAATTACCCATGGAGGCTTATTCTTAATTATAAACATCCGGCCTTAGCTTGGCTTGTTCCTAACCCGCTTTACTTAACTTAAATTCGCCTATCTATCTTTTGCCTCTGGGCTTTTCTCTTTCTCTGTTTCTGTATACCTTTCTTTGCTCTGTGGTTTGCTGTGTAGCTGGGTGGCTGGCCCCTGGAGTCCTCCTCCTTTCCTGGCTCTTTCTTTTTTCTTCCAGATTTCTCCTATATCTTCTCTCTGCCTGCCAGCCCCACCTATCCTTTCTCCTGCCGCACTATTGACCGTTCAGGTCTTTATTAGACCATCAGGTGTTTTAGACAGGCACAGTAACACAGCTTCACAGAGTTAAACAAATGCAACATAAAAGTAACACACCTTAAAATACTATTCCCCAACAGCTGAGTTCTTCATGGAATTCCAGCTCTATCCTATGCAGTGCCTCCTAGGTTGATACATACATAGTAGGTGGCTTGTTGGCCAGAGGAGAGGGGACAGCTGTAATAATACGCTGTAATAGGGATTTAGAGGCAAGAAGGTCAGGAGTTCAAGGCCATCCTCAGCTACACAACAAGCTCAAGGCCAGCCTGGGCTACAGAGGACCCTGTCTCAAAAACCAAACAGCAGTAAGAAATCAAACACCACATTATAACAACAGGAAACATCTCCCCCACCCCCCCTTTTTTTTTCCCCCGTTTGTCGAGACAGGGTTTCTCCGTGTAGTTTTGGTGCCTGTCCTGGATCTTGCTCTGTAGATCAGGCTGGCCTCGAACTCACAGAGATCCGCCTGGCTCTGCCTCCTGAGGGCTGGGATGAAAGGCGTGCGCCACCACCGCCTGGCCCTTCTTTTTTTTTTTTTTTTTTTTTTAAAAAAAAAAAAAAAACAAAACACGAGGAAACTCTGGAGGAGGGAAGCACCTCTGACCCATCTCCTTAAGGCAAGCATTTCAGTTGTTGCTCGATTGCCCCATCGCTGCACACACACCTATGTGTGTTACCGTGGCTGCGGTCAGGGAACACACTGTGCGTTCGGATGCCCTCACTATCTTAGCACTTACATTTCCTACTTGTAGTTTATGGACTTTCAGAACCCCTTCCAGTTTGCATAATAATTCTGTCGCTTGGTGCGTGCCAGGGTGTACTTGCCATTTGCTGTTTGGGATAATTAGGCTTCACAAAAATGCTTAATAAAATAAATGCAGAGCATGTGAAATAGCGTGAACAAAGCCTACCCTGTATGTTGTTTAAATCGTGGACTCGGGAGAAAGAGACGGCTCAGAGGTTAAGAGCACGGGCTGCTCCTCCAGAAGACTTGGGTTCAATTCCCAGCACCCACATGGTGGTTCACAACCATCTATAATTCACTTCCAGGGGACTCTGTCACTTTCTTCTGACCTCCACAGTCACCAAGTGTGCAAGCGGTACATAGACACACATGCAGGCAAAACACGTATACCCATAAAACAAAAATAAAAAAACAAAACAAAACTGTGGATTCCTAGTTCCTACTTCCTGAGACTCAAGTAGAAAGTGAGAGCTGGGGATCTGCATTTAGCAACCCTCCAACAGCTCCCCCAGTCCCATGTTTCCATGAAACACTGCTTGGCACTTCGTCTGAGTTTTTTCTGGGGCCACAAGTGACACCAAGTGTAGTGGGTAGCCATTCCAGCTTTGACCTGGAAGTGCCACCCCCACTGAGGCTTCAGTAATGGTCACACCTACAAGGCAGGGCTGAGAGAGGACCCTGAAGACCTGAGTGGATGCTCCACTCTCTTGGTTCCTGGACCCTGGACGCTGGAGCTAGACCAAGCAGAGTTCTCCAGAGAACACCGCTGGACTGCGACACACCTTTCCCAGACCCTGCAACCTACCTATCCCTTCACTTGTGAGTTACACCACTAAATAAACCTCCCTTTTAACTACACGGAGTGGCCTTAATAATTTCACCAATAACCAAGAGACATTTCTTTCACTTTTGAGCTCTTCCAATCAATGCCAAGGATGGGCAGAGAACAATTCTTTAAAAGGTGGGTCATGGCTGGGTAAAGGCACTTGCCCTGAAGCCTGACCACCCGAGTGTGGTCCCCAGGATCCACATGGTAGAAGCTAAGAACCAACTCCCGAAGTTGTCTTCTTTTTTTTTTTTATTTATTTATTTATTTATTTATTATGTATACAGTGTTCTGTGTGCATATACACCTGCAGGTCAGAAGAGGGCACCAGATCTCATTATGGATGGTTGTGAGCCACCATGTGGTTGCTGGGAATTGAACTCATGACCTCTGGAAGAACAGCCAGTGCTCTTAACCTCTGAGCCATCTCTCCAGCCCCCGAAGTTGTCTTCTAACCTCACTTCCAGGTCAGCCAGGACTACATAGTGAGACCCTGCCGTACATTTCTTCTTCTGGGAGGTAGTGTCACCAGAGATTGTGTTCACATTGTTCAGGTCCTACTCAGCAGGAGCCAAAAACATTGTTCCTGGTGCCTGGTTCCAGGAACACAGCATTCCTGTGATGGGCTGGTGGATGAGATCGGTTTTCCTTCCACCTGATCTGCCTGGGGAAGTAAGAGTTCAGCCTGCTGAGGGGTCAGTGCAGAATGGTTTGGCTCAACACTGGGTTCACCATGCATGAGAATGCCCCCATAGGCTCATATGTTTCTTTTTTTTTTTTTTTAAGCTGAGGATCGAACCCAGGGCCTTAGCTCTACCACTGAGCTAAATCCCCAACCTCATATGTTTCAATACCTGGTACTCAATTGGTGGAACTGGCTAGGAAGGACCAGGAAGTGCAGTCTTGTGGGAAGAGATGTGTCATGGGGGTGGGGGGGGCTTTAAAAAACTGTGGCATTCCCAGTGTGCTCTGGTTCCTGCTTGCTATTTGAGATGTGAGATCTCAGCTGCTGTTGGAACTGTTACCTCCACTCCACTACAGACTCTAAACCTCTGATACCATAAGCATCTTCAAATGTTTCTTCTGTAAGTTACCTTGATCACAGTATCTTACCATGGCAATAGAAAAGTAACTTAAGACACCATGGCTCCTGTCAGAATAGCCCTCTCCGCATGTCCATACAAGCTCTTCACGTCAGCTTCCTTTCTCTCTCTGATCACATCATAAGGCTCTCTGGGTTTAGTTTACATCAACTTGACACAGGCTGGAGTCATTGAGAGAAGAGAACCCCAATTGAGAAAATGCCTCGATAAGACCAGGCTGTAGACAAACCTACAGAGCATTTTCTTAATTAGTGATTGGTGGGGGAGAGCTCCCACTGTGGCTGGGGCCACTGCCGGCTGGGTTCTATAAGAAAGCAGGCTGAGCAAGCCTTGAGGAGCAAGCCAGTAAGCAGCTCCCCTCCATGGTCTCTGCAACAGTTTCTGCCTGCCTTGGTGTCCCTTAATGGACTGTGATTCAGGATATGTAAGCCAAATAAACCCTTTCCTCCCCAAGTCTCTTTAGTCATGGTGTTTTATCAAAGCAACAGAAACTGTAACTAAGGCATATCCTCATGGCCTTGCCTTAGTAATGGGTCTTGAGGGGCCAGGGAAAATGTCGCCTCATTTCCCATTGTTTGCATTAGACCCTGTGTGAAGACTTTTTGATGCTGGAACAAAGTGCCAAGAACAGACAACTCAAGAGAAAACTGGTTTATTTGGGGCTTGTGGCTTCAATTCAGAGTCATGGTCCATGGAGCTGTGGTGAGTCAGGACATCATGGTGATAGAGTGTGTGGCAGAAATTACATGCCTTATGGCAGACAGGAAGCACAGAGAAAGGAAGGGACTGAGGATCCAATATAACTTTCAAAAAGATGCTCTTACGGAAGTGTGGGATGACTCATCCCTAACAGGCTTGAGGGCCAGCTGGCCCACACCAGTAATAAGATACTTTCTGAGAGCCAACCTGGGTCTGCCTAAGGGCCTTAGCAGCAACAGCAGCTGAGACATGATCTGAGGATGACCTGGAGCATTGAGAGGCAGCCATGTCACACCAGCAGATGCATATTCATCAGACCTTCCCCCCAAAGGGGTGGAGGATATATAAGGCTTGCCTCTCCCTGAATAAACTGAGCTTGTTGTTTCAACATTCTCCCAGAGTCTGTGTCATTGACTCTGCGCTTACTCGGCCCCAAAGGGAACAACAGCACAGGACCCTGCCACATCTATTGCTCAAACAGGGACTGTTGTCTCCCTTTCCTTATGTGCAGCACTGGTTGAGAAGCCCCTTGAGTGGTGTATTTCGGTGAGTAGACCCCTCTACATTGTGTAAATTCAGTCCCTTCAGCAGGTAAATGCTGGGACCCCCACTTGCTTCTTTTTGTTTGTCTTGTTTGTGAGTCTGTCCGTATGGTAAGATGGCATGTACTTTTTTGTTCAGGCTCACCTGGTGTTTCCATACAAGGACTGGACCCTCAGGAAATGGAGCACAGTCACTGTTGTTTATCCCACCTTCTACTGCTATGGGAATTTTCCTCCCTTACCATAAAGAGGCCCCTGTTGGAGACCTCAAGTCCCTCTTAACCAGCCAGGGGCTCTGGGCTACAACATCAGAACTAGAAAGGTTTTGGACAGAGGCTGTGATGCTTGCTCCATGGATCTCTTCAGAGAGCATGTGGAAACCTGAACTTTGGATGAGAGTTCTGTTCCTGGCCAGAAAAAGGGAAATGGCCTCAGGAGTAACCCTCCAATTGTTTTTTTTATGCCCATTTTGTTGGTTATGACCACTGGCCTAAAGTCCTCTTCTACTGAAGAGATCATTAAGGCCCATAATAAGCACTGCCAGGAACAATGTAACACCAATTTATCTATCACCTTCATTCCATCCATGACTGCCTCTGCTGACAAGGAGATGGATGAGAATAGGTGTAAAGAAAAGGAAAGGGATGGAAAAAGAGAGGAAATGATTGCAGCAGTACCCAAGCTTACATTGGCGGCCCCTCTCTCTGTTCCCCCCATGCCTCAAGTGGCTACTCCCCACACTGCAGTATCCACAGAGTGATTTGCCTGGATGTCTGCCTGCCCAGCCAGCTGCTCCGCATACCTCCCAGCCTACTCCACCTATGGTGCCACACATGCCCACTATGGCATTTCCAGTTAATATGGGCCCCAATGAGGCCAACCAGCATGGATACCTACCCCCCTTGCAGACCTGTCTTTGGTCCGTAAGGCTGCGAATGAATTGGGTCCTGACTCACTGCATTTTGAGCAAGTCCTACATCAATGGGCAGTGCATTTACAGACTTATTATGGCTGGTACCATTTGATGAAGGCTGTGTTGGAGCCTGTGGTCTTCCTTAACTGCCTATGATGACTGGACCAAGGCTCAGGCTCATTTTAATATACAGTACAACATTGCTGTTTCTCTTGAGATGCTCACGGGCCAAGAATCATATGTTAACCCTGTCACACAAGCCCAAATTGGACAACATGCTTATTTAATGTGCCTCAGGAGACAACATTGCCCTTAGTGCATTGGAGGGATCCCATCACCCTTCAACAGCAACCCTCTGCTCCCCTATTAACTCGGGGGCGAGGTTATGCTTGCATATTTCCCCAGAGTACCACCATGCCAATATAGATACCCTCCAGAGATGTGTGTCTGGCAACAGACAAAAAGACTTTGGCCAAAGAAGAAGCTTCAGAGGGGTAATGTATGATTTGCCTCACTACTGCGGCATTAGTACAGGTCATGTCATTACTGGCATGTGACCCTGGTTATCAAGCAATTGTCTCACCTCCTACAAGGTCACTAATGCGTCATCAGAAATACTTTGATTGGTACAATAAATATAATAGGGTCCCACCCATGTCCTTGAGACTGAATTTTTGACTAATCTTTCTCCTGTTCAAATGTCTTCTACAACAAGTTCACCAACAGTAGGTGGCCACAAAGGCGACCCTACAGGTTTTATTGGGTCTCAGACACCTAGAACAAAGTCCTCCTAGATAGGTAATGCACTCGTGGCTCACCGAGATACAGAAGGCTACTGCCTAAAGCCCACCACCTGGACAGCTCTCCCGGAATGATGCTCTTCAAGGGCTGGTAGTCAATGACAGGTATGAGCTTGTTTGGCAAGCCAACCTAAGGCAGACACAGCCCATTATGCTGAGCTCTCCTGAGGTGGGGTCAACAAGGTTAGGGCAATGCACCCTAGCTCCCACTGAGCATGTCTCATAAAATAAGAAAAAAGGGGTGGGATGATTCATCCCTAACAGGCCTGAGGGCCAGCTGGCCCACACCAGTAATAAGATACTTTCTGAGAGCCAACCTGGGTCTGCCTAAGGGCCTTAGCAACAGAGCTAAGACATGATCTGAGAATGACCTGGACCAATGAGAGGCAGCCATGTCACACCAACATGCATATTCATCAGACCTTCTCCCAGGGTGGGGTGGAGAGTATATAAGGCTTGCCTCTTCCTGAATAAACTGAGCTTGTTGCTTCAACATTCCCCCAGATGTTGTTGGGAGACTATGTTGTTGACTCTGTGCTTACTTGGCCCCCCTCCCGCAAGGAGAACAACAGCATAGGACCCTGCCACATGGAGAGACTTCCACCACCTCTCAAAAATAGGGCCACCAGCTGGAGGACCAAGCTTTCAACCCACAACCCCCTTTGATATGGGGGACATATCAAAGACAAGCCACGACACCCCCAAGTCTGGAATTGATGCATTTGTAAGTAAAGAAATAGGAATGAGCTGGGTCCCGAAGCAGGCTCTGAAAAACCCAGACACACTATGACCAGACAAGTGCAGCCAGTTGGAGCATTGCTCTGACTCCAGTCCTGTCTGAATGAGAAGGGGCTGTCCACCTCACCTAGAACCTCTGAAGAAGTAAGGCAGTGACCAACTGGCTACCCCTAATGGCCTACCCCACAGTTCCTTGGCCTTTCAAGTACAAGCCATAGCGACATTTATAAATAATAATGAACATCATTCTCAGACTTTAAACATATATATGTAGATATATATATCAGCTGCTTTCTAAAGATAGGAAATGAACCTGATTCCCAATCAGCACCATGTCCCTCACGTTGCCTTAATTTTCACCTGCTTTTAGTTTTCACTCTTTCTTAATTGCTCATTATTGCAACTTCAAGGCACAGGAGAGTTCAATGACGAACTGTCACATCTGAAAGCCTGTCTCTGAGAAGTCACAGGACTTCTCTCTAGAACTTCGGGCCTTTCGTTTGGGAAGGATTCTCAAATGCCTACTTTAACAGCACTGGTAACTTGCCTAAAATCTACACTCTCTTTGAATAAAGTGCGACATTATGGGCCAGCAAGATGGCTCAGTGGGGAAAGGCACCTTCTGACTAGAGTTCAATTCCCGGGACTCCCCTGGTAGGAGGGAACCTCCCTCTGTGGGTCGTTCTCTTACCTTTGCAAGTGCAGCGTGGCGTGTGCACCCCCACCAGCAAATAAATAATGTAAAATATCATTATCACGCACACGGTCACCTTTCTGAGACACTTTGCTAGTTTCTGGGTGCTGGGGGGGGTGTTCAGGAGAACAGGGGAAACATCATGAGGGAGCCAAGGTTCTGGGGAGGCAGAGGTGGCCCTTTATTGGCACTTCCTTCCTCAGCAGAAGGCAGGCAGGGTCAAGAAGCCCTGAAGACAAGGGTTAGCCAATTTGAATTTGGGGGGAGATCACTCTAACTTTCTCTTCCCTAATGAACA
Organism: Peromyscus aztecus; assembly: GCA_902168405.1. Lineage (NCBI taxonomy): Eukaryota > Metazoa > Chordata > Mammalia > Rodentia > Cricetidae > Peromyscus > Peromyscus aztecus. Next base: position 39,703 of record CABHPQ010002453.1, read on the forward strand.
AGGTAGGAGGAATTCTACACAGTTGCTTTGCCCTGACATTCTATCACCTAGACATACATTTGAATTTGTACTCCTAAAAAAAGTGCATAGTTTTGGTGGCGGCCAAATCTGCCGAGTCCCCCATACCCTTGTCAGCCTGCACCACCTGTAACCTCCAGGCCTGTCATCTACCCTGTGCTCTGTCTCAGTCAGTGTAGCTCTCTCCTCTCACCACCGCTGACTGTGCAATGCCTTGCCCCAGGTGATGCATCTACAACACAACCCCTATACCTTACGCTACAGGAAACCTCTTGGAAGAGGGGGCAGAAAGACTGTAAGAACCAGAGGATCAGGAAATCTGCTATGAGATAATTAATCTCTTCTATATGGTAAGGAAGTTGCATCCATGAAATCTCAACATTCTGGTCACCTAGACATGACCTGTACTTGACAACCCCAGTTGATATGCCAATGTTGACAGGGGAAATCTCAAGATGAAGTGCTGTAGGCAATTAATGGATGCTGAGAGAAGAAGTCGTCTCTAAGGATGAGCTCCCTCATAGGTTATCCAGTCCCAAGTGGTCAGCCCTAAACACATACAAGAAAAACTAAATGGACTCAGCAAGGAATATTTATATATACACATATGTGTGTGGTAACTAATAATTAAAGAAGAATTTGTGAGGGAGTAGTGAGGACAAGGGAGGAGTTGGAAGTGCTCTAAATAGAATACTCATGTATGAAATTATTTTAAATAATGCACATTTCTACTGGCTGGGTAAGCCATACGAGACTAGACCACTTAGCTTTTGTCACATGGAGAGCCACATTCTGCCCCTCTAGTCGTGTTCTGTCTGCTGGAGATGGGTCTCTGTGGCTTCACAGGTACGTCTGGTTGGGTTGCACTCATGCAGAAACCAGGATGGGTCCCAGGGGAAGACAGAACTGGCACTTCTACAGGTTATTTTTCTTCTTTAATGTTTTTTCCTTTTATTCTGTGTGTATGAGAGTCTTGCCTGCACGTACGTCTGTGCACCATGTGCATCCTTGGTGCCTATGAAGGCCAGAAGAGGATGTTGGGTCCCCTGGAACTGGAGTAGCAAAGAGTTGTGAAAACACCATGTGGGTGCTGGGAATTGAACTCAGGACCTCTGGAAGAGCAGCCAGTGTTCTTAACCACTGAGCTGTCTCTCCAGCCCCAGCCTATGGGTCATTTCTTGATTGCAGGCCCTTGCTCCTGCCAGGAGGCATTTCCACACCTCTCATCCAGAACCCCCTTGCCCAACCTTGGTGGCAAGGGGCCCCACACGTCCAGCCTCAGGGAGAGACGGGCTCATCTCTTTGTCTTCTTTACATTTTGCCTTGTCTTTGTAGTTGGTCCTTTTCTCAAACTCTCCTCAGATTATACAGTTTGACTCTGAGTGGCCGGCTATTTGCTGTTGGAACCTTGACAGTTTTGAAAGAGACTGAGCAAGTTTTAGTGTTCACATGCCTTTCTGAGCATTTATCTCTTGTCTTTGTCTGGCCTATGCATCTATCTGCCCCACATAAACATACGGTTTGTTACAAAGAAAGGGAAGGGGAGGTTTGATTCTGACATTAAACACTGGTTAGGAGGGGCTGGAAAGATGGCTCAGAGGTTAAGAGCACTGTCTACTTTTCCAGAGGACCTGGGTTCGATTCCCAGCACCCACATGACAGCTCTCAACTGTCTATAACTCCAGCTCCAGGGAATTTGACACCCTCACACAGACATACATGCAGGCAAAACACCAGTACACATAAAATTAAGAAATAAAATGGTTAGGAACTAGAGATTGGCTCAGTGGCCCAGTGAGTGCTTAGCAGGTACTGGGCTGGACCCTGTGTTAGCTACTTTTCTATTGTTGTGACACAAGTGACTTGGAGAACAAAGGGCTGGGTTGGCTTACATTCCCAAGTCATGTAGTCCACTGAGGGATGCCAACGCAAGAACTCAACCTCAGTGGGAACCTGGAGGCAGGAGCTGATGCAAAGGCCGTGGAGGAGTGCTGCTTACTGGCTTGCTCCTCAGCCTGCTTCCTCATAGAATCCAGGACCACTAACCCCAGGGGTGTCCCCACCGCAATGGGATGGGCCCTCCCCATCAATCACTAGTTAAGAAAACCCTCTATAGGCTTGTCTACAGCCCAGTTTTATGGATGCATTCTCTCAGTTGAGGTTCCCTCCTCTCAAATGACTCTAGCCTGTGTTGAGTGGACATAAAATGGGCCAGCACCAGCAACCAAGCATTAAAACACATGAGCCTCTGGGGGCCGTTTTCATTCAAATTTTCACAGATCCCTACCTCACATACAGAAAGGGAGGGATGGGGAGGTTGACTTAAGGAGTGTGACAGCACATGCCTGTAATTCCAGCACTCAGGAAACTGAAGCAGGGGGATTACAAGTTCAAAGCTAGCCTGGGCTACATAGTGTGAAATCTGTCTCAAAAAAAAAAAAAAAGGAGCTTAAAGTCAGGCTACTGTTTTATATTCCAAATTCCTCGTCCTTTCTCACACAAACAACCAAACTCCCTGAGTTCTGTGGTGAAGAGCCCTGGTCTATGACAGTGAGGCCACAGGCTTGCTTCTGGACACCAGAGGTGTCTCACTAAGCGAATCAGGCCTTTGACTGGGGTGGAGCACCAAGTGACTTGCACAGCTTCCTCAGACCCACAATGTGCCACGTGTGGAAAGACAAGCAGGTGCTAAGGCTCGTTGGCGTCCCTGAATCTGTGAGGAGCTAGGGGCAAAGTGACAGCACAGCAGAGTGACGGGCAGGGGACGGGGTGGACTGCTGTTTCTGTGAGCCTCGGGAATCAGGTCAGCAAGAGCTGACGCAAGGCCCGCTCATCAGGGCCACCACAGGCTCTGGTGCAACGTGGAGATCAAGCCACCACTCATGCCTGTTCTACGCTCAGTACCAACACCTGCTGGTGGGCAATACCAGAGACGGGGGGACATTTTCCTAGGACAGTGAGGTCGATGGCACCACGCCTGTAGACCTGCAGCTTTGCATACAACCAGGAACACATCTGCTGTAGTAGCCTCAATCACAGAGGACACCTTAGGGAGCTGGGGAGCGAGGGGAAGAAGGGATCGCTCTCCGGATAGCTGTATGCCATCTAAAGGGCTGTTTAAACCAACCTCTTAAGATGGGCTGAAGATTTTCTTTCTGAGACAGGATCCCTACAAGAAGTAGCCCTAGCTGATCTGGAATTCCCTATGGCCTGAGATCAGACTTGCCTTAAACTTACAGCAATGTTGACTCTATTTTCAAAATGCTGGTATTGTAGGTGTGGGCCACTGTGCCCAGCTGAAGATGTGCCTGTTGTAGCCAGCCACGGAGTAAGAGTAAGATTTACAGAAGTGAGAGAATGGGAAAAGCCCAGAGGCAAAAGCCAGATGGGATAAGTTAAGAAAAGCTGTCAAGAAACAAGCCAAGATAAGGCTGGGCATTTATAAGTAAGAACAAACCTCCATGAGTGATTTATTTGGGAGCTGGGTGGCAGGTCCCTCAAAGAGCAAAAACAACATTTTGGTGTACCAATGTGGGCTTGTATTGGCATAGGGCCTGAAAAAGCTAAAAAAAAAAAAAAAAAAAGAGGATATGTCTCCTTTAAGAGTTTCTGCCTGCTGGCAAGCCCTTGAACAGCCAGTACTTTAAGTAGGAACAAAAAACTAAGTAAAAATGCCTGCCACAGTGCAAGCACCAGCATTTCAGAGTTCTAGGAAGGCAGTTCCTGGTCAGACAAACCTCTGACTAGCTGCGAATTTCACACTTGGTTTTCACGACCCAAGAATCAGGTGGAGCCAGCAGAGAGCCTTATATGGAGGATCCAGGTGTAGATTAGCAGTTTAAAGGTTTGCTCATATGGTCAAAAAAGGCTGAAAGAAACACAGTAAAAGAGATCCAAATTGGGGGGGGGGGGACTCTAAACAGGTTCCAGTGTGTTTAACAATGTGCATAGACGTAAGAAAAGAAAAAGGGTATAGTCATAGAAAGACATGAATAGTTTAAAAATAATAATAAAGTCTTTAAAGAGAGAGTAAAAGTAATATAAAAGAAAAAAGCCACCTAAGATGAGAAATCCACAGGGAGTCTGGATCCTGTACGTTATTATGCTGATTTTGAATTTTTTTGATTGTTGAAAAGCAAAGGACAGCTGCAAAATGTAGATGAACGGTCTTGTTAAATAAGAAACACAGAGCCAATGCAGAGATGAAAGCCCAAGAGGTCAGAGCTAAAAACCTTACCCTTCACTGCTGCTGCTGTCCTCTTCAGCCAAGAGAAATACTTCCTGTCTGTTTGTCTTTTTTATAGACTTTCTGTTCTGCCTTCTCATTGGTTGTAAACCCCACCACATGACCTCCTAGTCACTGCCCGTCTGTACAGACCTCCAGGTCTTCTATGGTTGGTATTGAGATTAAAGGCGTGTGTCTCCATGCTGGCTGTATCCTTGAACACACAGAGATCTGCCTAGCTCTGCCTCCCAAGAGCTGGGATTAAAGGCGTGCGCCGCCACCGCCCAGTTTCTGCTATGGCTTGCTATTAGCTCTGACCCCCAGGCAACTTTATTTATTAACATACAAATAAAATCACATTTCAGTACAATTAAAATATCACCATAGCAAAGAGATCTGGAATTGAATGAGGGACTGTTGTAATAAATCAGCCCATGTATTTCAGGAATGCCTTAACTTTTAAAAAGTCAAAAAATATATTTGTCAAATGGAGATAAAAAATGCTTTGGAGTTTTGTTCCCACAGGAGATGAGAGGCTGTGGATTCCTTGATCAGGTTTGATCAGGAGAGAACTCCTGAAACTTGACAGGTGATATCTATCAACAAAGGTTACTGCTGGTCTTCCTAGGACTTGGTCATTATCTCAAAATTTTCTCTCTGGGACCCTAAAGCTACTTCGTCCACAGACAGCAGGAAGCAGTTTGGAGAACACAATATTTACATTCCCAAGAGGGGTGTGGGAGGCTTTAGGTTATTTGGTAGGTTATGGGTGTTTGTTATCATTTAGTATATTGATACAAATTTAAAATTATTTTTGTTAGACTGTGTATATATGTTTCTACTCTTGTTTAAAGGGTTTTTGTATATTGATGCAAATTTAAGGGTGTTTTTGTTACCACATGCTGTATATATGTTTCTGTTCTTGTTTAAGGTATTGTACCTATGCAGTTCATTTAAAAATGTAAGGTAAAGTTCTTATTTTTGAAAGTTATTATCATAAACTATATAGGACAATCAAGAAACATAGGTCAGTAGTTAGTCATTTATAACAATCAAATTTATAAATATATTAGGTATGTTTTCTAAGTTAAATGGATATATTTTAGGTGTATGGTTTTCAAACCCTTCAAAGACCTACAGAATTTGGCATTTAAAATGCTATGTTATCCTAAAGTTTTTCATGACAATGAGACACATCTGCTCCTGGCAGCACTAATTTACTTCAGAGAAGATGATGGGCATCGAAGAAACTCCTCATGGAGTTTGCTGTCATTGTGGCAAGGTTAGTCACTGTGCAAAGAAACTGCTCTTGCCTTTGACTGCTGCCAATGTGCTGTGCACTGGACATACAGGACCCACAAGGTGGGGGAAACTGATGAACTTTGCCAAAACAAGGCAGGCCAGTCCTTCAAATTTCTGCTCCACTGAGAAGTCTGCCTGATATTCTGGGCCTGAGGGTTGAAGATGGATGCCCCAAAGTTGCAGAGGAACTTTGGGTGGCTGTCCAGGCAGCCAAATGTCTCTGTAGTTAGATAATATTACATCCTTCTGGGTCTTTGATGGAGTTGAAGACTAGAGCAGTCTTGCCTTTGACTGCTGACAATGTGCTGTGCACTGGACATGCAGGACCCACAAGGTGGGGGAAACTGATGAACTTTGCCAAAACAAGG
>CABHPQ010002454.1:0-15660 GCA_902168405.1 Peromyscus aztecus
GCTAGAAATAAACCAAGCTAAGGCTGGGCATTCATAAGAATAAGTCTCCGTGTATTTATTTAGGAGCTGGGTGGTAGGGTCCCAAAGAGTAAAAAAAAAAAACTTCAATATTCCAAAAAAAAACCCACCAACACCTTAATAAAATACTACCCCCCCCCCCAGTTTTATTCTCCATTTCAGTTAAGGTCAAACTAAAGACAGGCCACTAGCTGCCAGGTAGCCGCCTGGTGAGAGAACAGTCGAGAAAAACCAGGGGGGTCACAGAGGTCAGGGTGTGCTATCCCGGCTTTCTCCGTCAACCGCACCTGCAAATTGCAACTTTGTAGGTTTTTCTGTGGCGGCGCCCTCAGGTTCACCCCTGGCCCCATTTGAATGCACCAATGAGATGCCTGTTACTATGCTCCACCCTCTGCCCAGTGCTGTTTCCCCTATAAAAACCCCGGTGTGGTTGCTGCCCGGCGCGATCAGCTAGCTGGAGCTGCTGAGATCGGTTAGCGTGAGCTGCTGAGATCAGCTAGCTTAAGCTGCTGAGAGCCCGCAGGCGCCTGTGTAACAATAAAAATCCTCTTGCTTGTTGCATCCAATGCTGCTCTGCGTGTGGTGAATGGGTTGGGGTCTCCGGACTTCTTTCAATTCCTCTTCCAACTCCTCATTCCCAAGGCCGGAGAGGGCAATGGTGGCAGAGGTCACTAGAGAACCAGCCCTTCCCTCTAAGGCCATTCTGGGATTCCAGGCCTTCCCTGGCAGTTACCAGCAAATGGAAAGAAAACAAGGGTCCCACCCTCTGGGTACTCAGCCCATTCTCTCAAGATGTCCTGGTCCACTCCTCACTCTTCAGAAGGTGCCTTCATGATCAGGGTTGCCTCTGTCTCTAGGTGATCCTGGACCACTTGGGGGACCACGGCTCAGACCAAAGAGTTGGATAGGTGTGGGAGTTGTGTGTATTTAGGACCAGAGAGCTCACTAAGGCAGCAGGTACCTTTAGAAGAGGTCCCTACTAAGTCCCTGAGTCCTGAGAATTAAAGTATCTCAAGGTCCACAGAGAGTCCTAATGTCCTAAGAGAGGCACCACCACAGTGGGCTCCTCAAAAACCTCTTTCTCCTGGTGCTTCTGGGCCTTGGCCTCGGGCTTCCTGAGGACTTTGGGTCAAGGTCATCAAGAAGAGCACTATTAAGGAACAGCAACCATAACTCCTCCCTCTTAAGCATCTACTCAAAGGTCAGACTAAGCCAATAATCAGCCACCTCCCACTCACCCTCCTAATGTCTTTTTTTTTTTTTAACTGAGACAGGGCCTCTCTCCCTCTCCTTCTTCTCTCTGGCGGGAAGAAATCTCTTAAGCTAGCACACAGAATTTTAACAGCTATACTAAACCACTGCCACATCAACTAACCCTGCAACCACAACACCAACACACCTACAGGAAAAAAGAAAATTAAATCTCTGTAACACTTTGCAGATTCAAAACTAGCCGAACATCCTGACCAAATCCTAAACAGTGGTATCTTCCAGCAGCACTATCATCATTTCTCAGTGAAGGACTAGCACTGTTTCACTTTGAAACTTTACTGCATATATTTTTTAGCCTATCCCAAGGTTTTGAATGATAATGGATAATGTATTCCCTGAGGTTACTCGGGAGCCAGCAGAAACAACCTAACTTCTCAATTCTACATACATACATATCTTACTATTAAATACACACATAAAGCATGTCTACATCCGAAAAACAAAGAGAAAAGGAGAGAAAGCAGAAACAGAGAGACAGTGCCCAAACAGTGAAAGTTTTCCCTGTTCTTCCCCTGAAAGGTATTGGAATGAGCAGGACAAACTCTCAGTCTAAATGAAGAGTGCGGGACCCCATTCTGTGACAGAATTCCCTGAGCACCACAAGCACCCCAGAGGCTGATGGCAAAACCTTGTGGAAACAAGTGTGTAAAGAACTTACAGACCAAACTCTGATTTGCATATTACATCCTTCTTTTTATCTCGGTCCTGTCTGCTTACATGTTTCTTAACTACTATAGTGCTTAATAACTCAACCCAAAGGTGTGCTTACAATGAGAGTAGTTTTCATTTTAATCCATCTTTAAGCATACTGTGGTTTTTAACTGATCCAAAGTAAAACTAAATATCAAAGCAAATTCCACAGCAATTCTGAAAAAAAGAAAGAAAGAAAGAAAGAAAAATCCATCAGAACAACTTCTTTCTGGACCACAAGGCACTTCCGAGAGTCAGAGAGAAAAGGCCCCTTCTTAACAGCCCTCCTGGGGTAAGCTAGATGTTACCAGACTTCCAACTGAGCTAAGAAGAACCCAGTTCTTTGTGGCACAAGTTTTTAAAGGAGCCCTGGAAAGAACTTCAAAGCTCTCTCAGAAGCTCACAGTGATGTGATTAGGACTCACTCAGGGTCCCTCTCTTCCTAGGTATAAGAAACTAATTGGCAAAGCAAGCTTAGCTCTGAAAGGATGGGTGGACTGACAGACATGGGATGTAGGAGGAAGATGGATAAGGGGCCAGGAGAAGAAAGGAGGACAGATAAGAAAATAAAGACACATTTGCAGGTACCTACCGTGTATACAGAAAATGCAGACAAGAGATTCACATTCTATGATGGCATCTCACAACTGCAAAACTAATTACACATCTGAGCTCCAAGTGCGTGTATCATAAAGTTTTCACTGCCAAAGCTTTAAAATGTAAGAATTGGGAATTCAAATAATACTATTTCAAAAAAAAAGCACCAAGTGCTATTCCTACACCATCTATTTCTTCATTTCTTTTACTATTTCAAAGATATCCTAATATATAATGAAAGTAAGACTCAGTTGCACTCTGTTTCCTAGCATCCAACCCCAGACAGCCTCTTTCCTGGGCTTTCCTATGTCAGTGAGCACACAAACCCAGACGGCCTCTTTCCTGGGCTTTCCTATGTCAGTGCGCACACAAACCCAGACGGCCTCTTTCCTGAGCCTTCCTATGTCAGTGTGCACAGAAACGTCCAACTGTATTTCACCACCACCTTTCCCCTAAATCTAATCACATTTCTGGCTGCCTACTGACTGCTTCTACCAGCAGATTGTTAATTTTCTCTGTGAACTAAAACCATAGTTACAAGTCTTATCTTCCTCCTGGAATATCAACAATAATGTTTTATTTCAGTACTAAAAATAATGACTTTGAAGTCTGTAAAACTTCACTTTTATAAATTATTTATAAGCTATTGAGGCTCTTGCTATTTAATATAACCTTAATTTAAACTGAAAACACGTAAACAGCACTTATTCGGGGCAAAATTGGTGACTACATTAACTCTTACAAAATTCTAGGTAAGCACTGAACCAATTTCTTTAAAATAAAACTCAAAGGCAGCTTATAGAGAAATAAAAAATATCTACTTTCCTCAGTTTTAAAGTTGTACACACACACACTTACACACATGCACACTCACACACACAAGAAAGCAAAAACAACTGCACAACTGCTTTTAAAACGTCCCTAGGCTTTGAATATTAAAGAACTAAAACTTGGTCAGGGAATACAGCTCAGTGGTGAACACAAATAAAGCCCTAGTTCGATTCCTAGATAGCAAAAACAAAGGACCTTGGAAATTTGAACAGAACCAACCAGGTATAGTTGTTGTGCATGCACACACAGCTCTCAACACAAAACCCTACAGAGCTATTTCCCAGTATCATAAATCTCATCACCTAGTAAACAATGGAAATAAATCAACAGATTTCACACAGTTCAATTATGTAAAAAATCTTACCACGTATAAGATTGATTTTTCTTCTTCAGCCACATGGTAATACCAAAGTAACAAGAGTCCATTAAGGAAAAACTATTTCTTTCAGGCCAAAAGAATAAAGCCTCTGGTCTAGAGAGAGACCCAGCCTTATGGTTGGGTGGCTCAATGACCTAGATAAGGGACCACACTCAGGAAGGCAGAAGCATCCGTAGGAAAGTGGTTTCACCTTCAACTAAAGAAACAGAAGGAAGAATTCCATTTTTTAATGAACTAATGTACTTTTCCTTCCCAGAATTCCCTCCCTATAATGCATTTCCTACAAATAAGCAGTCAAGAGGTTCTGTGGGGGTCAGGCCATCTTACAGGCATAACTGTCCCTTCTCTTTAGACTTCTTTCAGATGCTGGCCAGAGCCTAAGTACACTTTCTCTGATACTTTGGGCTTTTTCACGCTTTCTCTAATGTTCAGCTTCCTTGCCTGTGGCTGCAGTCTGCTAAGTGGCTGACTTCCACATCCACTTAACCTAAACTGCATGGTTTTCTCCATTCTTCTCCATCTCCCTCCTCCAGGAGCGGTCGACGTTTACAGCTTGCCTAACCTGGGGTTTTTCTTTTAAACTCTAATAAAGTTGTCCTCAAACTTCCTTTTCAGTCTGTCCTTAAATTCTTTCATTAATAAGTAAGAATGCCAAAGTGGAGCCCGACTGTCACAGGACTCAGTGGGAGTTTCCAAAATTTCTGGTAACAAAGGCAGTTAAAAAAGAAGATAAAGTATTTGATTGCTTTTAAAGCAACAAACAAACAGCAAACCACTTCAACTAATATTTAAAATAGCCCATAGTCTGTAGTAGCAGGAATCTTGTGTGACTAACTGGTGACTACGACTGAAAAAGACTGAAACATTAATGCAAAAAGCCCTCTTAAAGGAAATATAAGAAAAAAGCTTTAAAAAAAAAATCACCCATCAAAAGTGAGCATAAAAACAACACTAAGAATACTAATCCCACCATCATTTAACGTCCAGACAGCCACTCTTCGTGTCCTTGGATGTTACACTGCTACCTCCTTACACATTTTGACTTTGGTATCACTGTAGTTCAACTCCACTTAATACTGTAGAAGATGAACAGTTATAACTTAAATACCGCATAATCAGCCTCTAAAGTGGACCAAGATAGGTTTCTACATTTTGCGAGGTGGTGAAATATTAACATTGAGAAGCTGAAAAGTTAAAGGCCTATGTTGTAGTGACAGAGCAAGCAAAAATAAATAAATAAAGTCTTAAATTGGTCTAGTAACACAAAGGAAGAAAAAACACAAACACAAAAAAATTTAAAGTAATAACAAAATAGCAGAGCTAACCTACCCCATCAAAAAATAAATGAAATGTTATGAACCAAATGTTAATGAACTAAATGATCTAATTAAAAGTCAAAAATAAATGCTGTTTAAAAATTCAACTACAAGCTATCTGGAAAGAAAAAAACTTTAACACAAAGAAAGGCACACATGCTTGAAACTAAATTTAAAAGCATAGACCATACATCCAGTCAGCATTCAGGGGCAAAAGCAGCTATGCTAGCACGACCGGTAATGCTCTGAGCAGACTCTGTGTAGCTAAGAAAAAGACACTTCACAACAAGAAAATAGCTGAGTTGCAGGACACTTGACACTGACCATACCATACTGAGAAAAGCATACCAAAAGGACATATGGATAAAACCATTGTAGACTCTCATTTAAAGACAGAGGCAATTTCCAACCACAGCTGGAGGTCTTACACCTTCCTCAGCAAATGATAAACTCAAACCAATGAATTTGACCAGAAACAGACCATTAGTTTTCAACAAGGACTAGTTGCCCCAAGTGGACATTGGGCACTATCCAGAGACTGTCCCAAAGGTAAGGAAAAAGAAAGAGCCAATAGTATGTACGGGCTCAGGCACAAGACAGTCTTCCCCATAAAGCACTCTTCTGTATGAAAACCTGTCAATATTTCCAAGGTTAAGAAATCCAGATGTAGATAACATCATCAACAATCCCGACCTCATTCATATGTTTAAAAAAAAAAAACTGTAAATAAGCCAAAGAAAAACCACATGAACATATTGATATATAAAAGCCATACAGCAAATTACTATATCTGTTCATGATAAAGAGCCTCAATATATTGGACTAAATGTGAACTTTATAAAGCTGATGATGCACACATAAAAACACTACAGCTTACAGCATCACAGTTGATGGTAAAAGACTGAGTGCCATCTGCTAGCATCAGGATTAGGGCTAGGAGAATGTACACAGTAAGACAAGAATGATGATAATACATGTAGACTGGAAGAGAAATAAAGCTTTCCCATCAGCAGGTAACATCTGTAGAAATCTCTAAAGAATGTACCAGTGACTCCCAGAACAAATGAGGTCATGAGTCAAGATCAGGACACAAGGTCAATGGCATTTACATGCAGTAGTAAGTCATAAGTATCTAGAGGATGAAATGTAAAACATATTCCTGAAATTCTAATCTACACAAAAATCAACTCAAAACAGACAAAGGCTCAAATGTAAGAGCTAAAATTATAAAGCTCTTAAGAAAACAGGAGTGAACCTTTGGGTGGTCATTTTTCTTCTTTTTTATTAAATGTTTTCATTTATTTTACACACCAATCACAGTTTCCCCTTGCTAACTGTTTCTTAACCATGATACCAAAAACACAGTCAACAAAAGGTTACTAAAAAGAAGACAGGCATGATTGGGCATATCTGTATTTTCAGCACTCAGCAAAATGAGGAAAGAGAATCACAAGTTCAAGACCAGCCTGGTATTCACAGTGAGTACAAAGTCAGTCTGGACTGTACAGGAACATGCTGTCAAAAAGAAAAAAAAAAAAAAAAAAAGATGACCTGGCCTTAATCAAAATATTTTTCTGTTCTGAAAGACATGACCCAAGAAAGTGGCGGGACAAATATATAGAACATGGTAGAACATTTGCAAATTGTAGATGCAAAAGCTTGCATCCAGAATATCTAAAAACAGTTGCAACTCAATAGCTAAAAAGTAAGTAATCCAATGACAAAATATTTTTTGGTTTTTATTCTCCTCTCATCTTCTCCCATAAATTACATCCTGACCACAGTTTCCCCTCCTTCCCCTCCCCCCAGTCTCTCCCTCCAATCTCCCCTTTCCCCCAGACCCACCACTCCTCCGCCTCCTCTCAGAAAAGAGCAGGCCTCCCAGGGACATCAACTAAAAACACAGTACAGCAAGCTACAGTAAGATCAGACATATACGATCCCATCAAGGCTGGGTGAGGTAACCCAGTGGAAGGAAAAGGGTCCCACAAGTAGGCAAGAGTCAGCGACCACCCCCACTCCCCCTGTTAGGAATCTCACAAGAACATCAAGCTACTCAGCCTTAACATACATGTAGAGGAACTAAATCAGAAACCTACAGGCTCCCTGATCTCTGCAAGCCCCCATGAGTCTCAGTCAGTTGATGCTGTGGACCATGTTCTCCTGGTGCCCCTGACCTCTCTGGCTCCTCAGATCCTTCCTCCCCTTCTCCCTGAGCTCTGCCTAATGTTTGGCTGTGGGACTCTGCATCTGCTCCCATCAGTTGCTGGATGAAGTCTCTCTGGTCTCTTTGATGACAATTCTGCTTGGCTCCAGTCCTAGAACACTCTGCGGGCAGGACAAACTGTAGGTCAAAGGTTTTGTGGCCCAATTAGTGTCCCAATCCCTCCACTTGAGGCCTTGCCTGGTTACAGAAGGTGGCTGGTTCAGGCTCTGTGTTCCCCATTGCTAGAAATCTTTGCTAAGATTACTCTCATAGATTCCACGGATTTTCCATTGCAACTAGGTTTCCACCTCATCCCTGAAATGACCCCCCAATTCAAGTCATTTCTCCCAGTATATTCTCCCTCACCCCACCTCCCACCCCTCATCCCCACCCCCACCTGATTTCTCCTGTTCCCAACCCTATCGGCTCCCAGTCCACCCAAGAAATCTGTTCTATTTCCCCTTCTTAGGGAGATCTTTGTGTTCCCCCTTAAGCCTTCCTTGTTAGTTAGCCTCTCTGGGTCTATGTTCCATAGCATGATTATCTTTTACTTTATAGCCAATATCCACTTACAAGTGAATACACTCCATGTTTGTCTTTCTGGGTCTGGGTTACCTCACTCAGGATGATTTTTTTCTAGTTCCATCCATTTGCCTGCAAATTTCCTGATGTCATTGCTTTTATCAGTTGAGTAATACTCCATTGTGTCTTTATCTTTGGTTGAAGGACATCTAAGTTGTTTCCAGGTTCTGGCTATTATGAATAAAGCTGCTATGAACACAGTTGAGCAAGTGTCCTTGGAGAAGGATGGAGCATCCTTTAAGTACATGCCCAGGAGAAGTATAGCTGGGTCTTGAGGTAGATGGATTCCCAATTTTCTGAGAAACCGCCATATTGATTTCAAAGTGGCTGCACAAGTCTGCACTCCCAGCAGCAGGACATTTCTTAATAGAAGATATGCATCAAAAGAAGCCTGGTATCACTAGCCATCTGGGAAATGCAAACAGAGCCACACTGAGATACCACCTCACACTACACAGAAGACCTTATACTGCTGGAGGGAATCAGAACTAGCAGCCACTTTAGCAAACAACTCGCAGTTCCTCAAAAGATTAAACATGATACCAGGTCAGCCAGCAAGTCTACAGTTGGGTTCATTCACCAGAGAAATGAAAAGATTAAGTCCATACGGAAATGCGCACAAGCCTAAGGCAGCGTCATTCACAACTGGAAGCCTAAGGGGTTGGAAGCTCCATCACATGGGCTCTCTGAGGGCAAGGAGCAGTGAGGCAGCAATGCACACAATATCCTGGATTTCGCCATCAGCCAAGCAAACAGGACCACTCACCAATGACCACATGCTGTGGAGTATTCCTTTACACTGTGTGAAGATGTGTCACTGTGACTGGTTTAATAAAGAGCTGACCAGTCAACAGCTAGGCAGGAGGTAGAGCAGGGACTTCTGGACAGAGAGAACTCTGGGAGAAGAAAGAGGGAGTCGAATAACCAGACTGGCTATCATGGAGATGAGTGTGAGGGGGGTGGGGAGGCACATCTTTGATCCCAGAGGCAGTGGCAGAGGCAGGTAGATCTCTGAGTTCGAGGCCATCCTGGTCTACAAAGCTAGTTCCCAAACAGCCAGGGCTACACAGGGGAACCCTGTCTTGAAAAACCAAAAACAAAAGAGGGAGGGGTAATTTAAGTTATAAGAGCCAGTTAGGAAACAAACCTAAGCTAAGGCTGAACTTTCACAATTAACAGTAAGTCTCTGTGTCATTTTTTTTTCTTTTTTGTGAGCTGGCGGCCCAAAAAGCAAAGTCCGACTATAACCACATACCGTGTGACTCCAGTGACATGAAACAACTGGAGAAGAAAATCTGTAGACACGAAATTGATTGGTGACTGCTAGGACCAGGTCGGGTAGAGAACGGGTGTGAGTTATCAAAGGGGCTTCATTGGAGGTGAAAAGAAATTCCTGGAATTGACCAACTGAAGATTGAACAACTTTACAAATATACTTAAAACCACTATTCTTTTAAAAGCATGAACAAAACTCATACTAAGAACACTACAACTGTTCTGAAACAGGGTATGTAAGCTACATCTTGCTAATGACAAAAGTTGATCAAAGAAATGTAAAAAAATCAAAATAGATGGAAAGTAATACCATGCCATGGATAGAATAACAATAGAATGAATAAATCATAAGTACACACCTGTATATTTCTATAATGGAAAACTAAGCAATAGGAAAGGAATGAACTGGTGATAAGGGTAACATCTTGGGAGGATCAACAGCATGAAGCTTAGTTTCAAAAGGAAAGAAAAGGCCTGCGTTAAAATGATACACTTCCATGGTTCCATTTCTGCAGCTCTTCAAGTTCTCTTTGTGGTGATGAAAGCATATTGTGTACAGACAGCAATGGGGATTAAACAAGTCAGCTCGTGAGGACAAGCTGCTCAGAACTGTCACATACACACGAGTGCAGAGAAAACAGGAACCCTGAGTTCTGCAGGCAGTGACAGCCATGTCCACTTCCTAGTTTCACATTAGGTGCAGTGAGAGGACGGGAGAGCAGAAGCACCCTGCATCGCTGAGCCTGTGAACTTCTCAACATTAAAGGATAAACGCAGATGGGCCCCACAGTGCTTCACTGAAGATAATAAGCACAACTAAAAAGCAAACATGGCAGTGATATTGATAAATCATTGATATGATGGCGTCAATGGTACCAGGAAATATATATATATATATATATATATATTACTCAAAATACAAAGATTTTCAAATTGGTTCCCCAAACAAAATGAAATGAGAGACACATAAACTGTCTCAAAAATGTTAAGACATACTGAGCAAAAAACAAAAAGAATCCTGATTGTGATGTATATAACAATATAGAACTCAAGCCAAAAGGAATAAAAATTTTTATTTGTTTGTTTGTTTGTTTGTTTAGGTATGGACTTAACAACATTGCCCTGGCTAACCTGAAACTCACTATGTAGACCAGGCTGGCCTCAAGCTCAGAGGGCTCCTTCTGCCTCTACCTCTGCCTCCCCAGTGCTGGGAGTACAGGTGTGTGCCACTATGCCAAGTCCTTCAAATATTTTAATAACAGAGACTCTACCTCAAAAGGAAGATACAATCTAAACAACATAATAACCAGCATGGAACTTAGAAATACCTTTCATCCCTAATAATAGAACATGCATTTTTCAAGCATTCATAAAATTAACTTTTTAAAACCTAGGCATAAATTAAGCTACACAGAAAACCTTATTAGGCTACAAACAGGAAAGTAAGAATGCAATAAAATAATATTAACAGCATAGGCCCTTTTATTATTTTAGAATCACTGTAAAATAATTCCTTATCAAAAAATGTAACACAGACTATGATAGAAGAATTTACAGAAAAGGACATTAATTAATCTACTATAAGCATAATCTACAGAATAACTTTCAGCAGTGATAAGGATATCCAAAGCCTTAAAAACTAACAGCAACACAACCTTAAAATTAGAATAAACACATAATAAACATTCAAAAATGTTGTGGGATGGTCTTTCTGTATGCTGTGAATATATGTTGCTCTCACTGGTTGATAAATAAAGCTGTTTTGGCCAATGGCAAGGAAGAATAAGGTTAGGTGGTACATTCAAACTGAAGATTAAGATGAAGTGAAGTGCTACCTCACTCACTGCTCATTGCCCTCAGAGAGCCCATGTGATGGAGCTTCCAACCCCTTAGGCTTCCAGTTGTGAATGACGCTGCCTTAGGTTTGTGCGCATTTCCGTATGGACTTAATCTTTTCATTTCTCTGGTGAATGAACCTAACTGTAGACTTGCTGGCTGACCTGGTATCATGTTTAATCTTTTGACGAACTGTAAGTTGTCTGCTTAAGTGGCTGCTGGTTCCGATTCCCTCCAGCAGTATAAGGTCTTCTGTGTAGTGTGAGGTGGTATCTCAGTGTGGCTCTGTTTGCATTTCCCAGAGTCAGAGGACAGCCATCCAGTCACCCAAGGAACAAGATGCCAGCAGACTGGTTATGCCACAGCTATGTGGCAATACATAGAT
Organism: Peromyscus aztecus; assembly: GCA_902168405.1. Lineage (NCBI taxonomy): Eukaryota > Metazoa > Chordata > Mammalia > Rodentia > Cricetidae > Peromyscus > Peromyscus aztecus. The sequence goes on from CABHPQ010002454.1 coordinate 11,388, forward strand.
TAATAGAAATGGGTTAATTTGAAATGAAAGAGCTAGCTAGCAAGAAGCCTGAGCCATAGACCAAACAGTTTGTAGTTAATATTAAGCCTCTGAGTGATTATTTTATAAAACCAGTTGCTGCCTGGGTGGGACAAGGTGGGACTGAGAAACTTCAATCTACACAAAAGCAAGGAATAACTGTTAGCTTCCTTATGTGTGAGAACATTTGTGATTATGCAGGGAAATGTTTTGATAAAGTTTCAGACAGAGGGTTCTAATGTCTACAGCATGCTTCCACATGACAAGCACACACAGCCACATACACACACACACACACACACACACACACACTCACATGCAAATGAAGTAAAATTACAAACTGCTAACTGCTGACTCTAGAGGTTTTGTGGGAATTCATGTCACCGGTTCCTGCTGAAATGGTCAGATAACTACAAAAATATAATCCTACTTAAATGCTAAAAGTCAATCATGCCACAGTGATTAAAGGATGCTTCTAGAAAAAGGTCTGTCATTTTCTTCAGTCATGATGATGAGTTGTCCCTGCTCTAGTAAACACTCTCCCACCCAAAAGGAAAAAAACTAAAAACAAAACAAAAAAACAGGTTTAAAGTTTGATGTGTGACTAACAGATCTTTTGAACATGTTTTCAAAACCAATATTCACATTTTAAAAATGATTCAAGATGCCATCAGCAGAATAACTCTAATTACACACACAAAAAAGTTATGCTTACCATGCACTTAACTGTGCTGTTCTAATTATCTTTTCACATATTAACTAAATCATCTGAAAGCATGATAGACTATCATTACTCCCATTTTTCAGAGAAAGAACAAGCCAGAGGAGACACAGTTAGTGGCAGAGCCAGACTATTAAGCCAGAGGTTGGCTCTGAAGTCCCCACCTGAGCTCTGTGCTGTGCTGTCCTTTGAGGCAGAATAAAACCTGTTTTGAATTCTCAGGCGTTACAACATCCATGAGGTCTCTGAGTTTAACAATGCATGCAGCGACAAATTCGTTCTTATGAAAGGCCTTAACACCAGCTATCACTGCCCTCTGACTCAACAACTTACATAACGTTCTACGGATGGTATGAATGAGTTCACATGGAAAATTTTATGTGAATAACAATAGAAAAAATTGTTCACAAGATTCCTTACAGAGGGCAATTGCTATGAAAGGGTAGTCAGTGAGCCTTCAGCAGGGACCAGACCTAGATGGCAACAGAAAATTTATTAAATTCCTTAGGTATAACAAAGGTGCTATACAGTGAAGGAAATGGGCTGCCGCTGGAATTTGCATAAGCATGCCTTAATTAGGATGTATCACAGAACCTTCTATTACTTAATTAAAAAGAAGCTGGTATTTCTGTTCACTATTTTATATTTACATTTCTTTATTTTTGTGTTGCATCTTTACAATATCCTTATATTTATTTTATAGACAATAAACATAATGTTCATGTAGAATTAATTTCAATCAAATAGCTGCACAATGAAAAAAATATGTAGGGAAAGGTTTCTCACCCCTGTGTAATAATGAGTAATAAGCAAAAATACAATCAAATTCTCTCAGGTAACTAATTCTATTAAACATGTAGACATGTAAAATTTACCTGCTTTTCCTCTCAATTAGAATGGCCACATAGGAGGCTGGTAGAGCAGCACCAAAGCCAGGAGTCCATGAGTAGAATTTTCCAAGTATCTTCCTGAAATTCAAATTTGGAATTTTTGTATGAAATTCCTAGTTGGTCATTTCAGCCCTTACAAACAGAAGCTTCTCTTCTCCACCCACCTTTTATCCAAGAACCCCACAGTGCCCCAGATCCACCGAGTCCCAGACCAGATGCACTGTCCCTCTCCGCCAGCACTCTGCAGCACTCACAGTAGGTCTACAGAAAATGCCAGCTGCTTCTACAAGCATCGCCAGGGTTCTTGTTGAGATGGTAGTTACGGATGCTGCTTGGCTTAGATCTGGTTTGGTTTTGTGAGACAGAGTTTTACTGTGTATTCCATAACTTACCATGGAGCCCAGGCTAGCCTATGTCTCCTGCATTCTCTCCTGAGTGTGGTGTGTGCCACCCACTGACTCACAAGTGGTATTTCAAAAGGGATTGCTTCTACACTTTACAACCCTTCATGCTTTCTTGCAGCACTTGCTGAGTATTATACATTTTTAGTTTTATGTGGATACTATTTCTTATTTATTAACATTAGTTCTTCAAAGTAGGAATCTTCATAGTACCCAAAATATTACAAATAGCTTAACTGATTATGTTTCCAAACAAATTTAGAGACATGAGAAATACATGTTTTTGAAAGGGGGTCTCACTTTGTAGCCCTGACTAGCCTGGAACTCACTTATGTAGTCCAGGCTGGCCTCAAACTCCTAAACCACCAGAGTGCTAAGACAAAAGCCATGCGTCAATATACCTTGCTTCAGATATGTGACAAGGTTTTCTTTCAAAACATGCTCCTAAGAAAAAGAGAACCAGCTTCTCAATGTAAGAAATGATCTGAACAAAATTGATCAGTAGATATATATATAATATATATAGAGAGAGAGATGTACACATATATACACATGTGTGCATATACATACATATGTCTATATATGCATATATATGTGTATATACATACATATGTGTGTGCATATATACATATATATGTGTTTGTGTGTGTGTATATATATATATGTGTGTGTATATATATATATATATAAAATGGGGGAGTGTGGAGGGCAGGCAGAGGAGAAAGACAAGGATCAAGAATCTGAGAAATGATCTTTTGCATTGAAGTCTGGGTATTTTTAACTGCCATGAACACTTAATGAGCACTTATTTGTCATTTATGGTCTTTTGTCTGAAAGTCTGCAAGGAGGTTTCCCTTACAGGATCTACAAAGCTATTAAATATAAGCTCTAGAGGAAAGGGGACTTAGGAAGACAGCTCCAGGGAGAACACCGACATTATCTTACTGTTAAATCCATTACGCTTCCACTGTTTAGCCAGGCAGTCCACAGAACAGTGTGTGGCCATAGCAGCTTCCAGGGCAGTCAGTACCTGAGGTTCTAACAAGTTTTGGCACTGCGGAGACCACAGGTTCAAGCTCCTTACACAGATGTCCAAGTCAATTCAAGATACAATCTGCTCCATAGCATGAAACTTTACTGGTTACTGCCTCCACTATGTGAAGCTTATAAATACTAGGGCTCCAAGAAAAAAATCTATAAGAGCCATTTGGAAATTATATGCTTAATTCTAACTAAAATATGCAAAACTACTTTAGACAACCCAAGGATGAGGATAACATGAAGTGACTTTTAACTTGACAGATATAAACGTTTGCTTCCAACAGCAGTGAGAAGTTGCTAAGAACAGCAATCAAAAGGCTGAAAGTTAAACTGTGTCAATCAGACAGCAGGAAGCACAGGTATGGAATACAAGCCTAAATCAGAACACTGTCCAGCAGGAGGAGATGCCAGGAACTTACTCACTCTTTGAGGCACAACCATGTGTCTTTTATGGACCCAACTTTATATGATAGTTACTTTGAATTTCTGGTCATTCCTGAATTCTGATCCTGATGAGAAATCCTGACCAACAATCTCAGAACTATAGTAGGCTTTAGAAAAGGAATGTTATATTGACGTGCTTTTGCTGCATAATCAGGCCAGTAATTTGAAATTTACATCATGGGGCCAAGATCTAAGGCTCCTGTTTCGACAAATTTTCTTGGAGGTAAATGTTATTTCACAAATTAAACTAGAAAGAGAGTAACCTGAATCACAATTATGCAAATAGACCTTTGTTGCCGTAGGGTTTGAATGATGTGATGTATGACCCCATAGGCTCACATATTCCAATGTTTGCTTCCCAGTTGGTGGAGTGTTCAGGAGGGTGAGAAGGTATGGCCTCCTAGGAGGAGTTGTGTCACTGGGGTTGGGGAGAATGAGGGTGGAAGAGGTGGGGGGATGGCTCTGAGGTTTAAACAGCCCACACCAGGCCAGTCTCCACTCTTGCCTCTTTCTTCCACTGTCCCTCCCTCTTCCTCCTCTCCCTTTCCCCAGCCACCTGTGGATCGGGATCAGGAGGTGGATTCTCAGCTACTGCTCCAGCGCCCTGGCAGCTAGCAGCCATGCTCCCTGCCGTGTCCACCATGGACTCTCACCCTCTGAAACTGTACGGAAGCCCCCAGTGAAATGCCTTTGTAAGCTGCCTCAGTTGTGGTGTTTCTTCACAGCAACAGAACAGTACGACAGTTTCCATTTCGATA
>CABHPQ010002454.1:15760-40431 GCA_902168405.1 Peromyscus aztecus
CGGAGAACGGCTGCAATCTGGAAAGAGAGAGGCTCTGTTATTTCAGCCAATCACTTAGATTCACTCTTATGTGGAAGCTACTGAATAAAAGCATATGCTAAAGACTAAAGTAAAAAACTGCCATTTTCCTAGCTCCTCTATATGAACAAAGTTTTAGAACAGACAATGTTTGCATTCACTTAAGTTGAAAATATCGACAGCTTTCATCACGTGATGAGTCAGCTCCAAGACAGGCACATGATGCGTGAGCTTCAAGGTAGGTACACGTAATAAAAACAAAAATAAGAATAAAAAAGTCATAATAAAAATAATTACAACATGGTCACATGATGAGTCAGCTCCAAGGTAGGTAGGTATGTGTAAAACCGTAAAAGCAGTTTTCAAATGAAAAACATACTTTAGAAAAGAAAAGGTAACTTGCCATCCAAATAAAATGGCATGCCACAGCAAAGCTCCATTAGCCATTACCAGCCCAGCACCCTCAGAGCACCTCAGTGGCTGATACCAAAAACACAGCAATGACTCAGGGACTCAAACAGCAGCTGTGAGGGATAAAGGAGAGGCATAAAAAAAAAAAAAGCATCAAATTATAGACTTCTGGCATTCTAGGGCCATGGGGGAAAAAATCAAGAACTTAAAGATGGGCTAACAAGCTGCCTCAGAGGATAAAGGCACTGCACCCAAGCCTTGGGATTTGAGTGCCATCCCCAGAAGTCATGTGGTAGAAAGAGAGAAGCTACTCCTACAAACTGTCCTCTGATGATGACATGAGAAAGCCCTAAATACTACAGACATTCAAAAATTAAAAACCTGTAATGATTCACCTTTTAATTTTAAGTTGAAAAATATTAACCTTTATGATTCAGCTCTTAATTTTAAATTGAAAATACATACTTGTTTGTTTTGGTTCTGGTAAACTTTGAATTTAAAAGGATGATTTCTAGATTAAATTAAAACCACCAAAACTCTGGAATAATGAAATAATGTAAAAATCAAAATGTAAGTCTACTCTGAACACAATATTAATGTTACGGGGAATTAAGTAAAAACTGATCATACTGTGCCCTGATAGGGATCTAATTATAGAAAGTAGTTGTGGGCACTCTAATGCAGTGGAGGGTCACTGGAGGGGTAACAGGGCAGGCCAAAGGTTGGGGGGGGGGGAGAGCAGCTGAACTGATAGTGACAGTCCTCACAGGTGAGAGGGAATCTTTGGCCAGAGCTGTGAAACCTCACCAAAGGAACAAAGGTTAGAGCAGCTTAGGGAATCAGAGAAGTGTAAGAAAGGAAGGCTGAAAGCCTCTTCCTTCATCCCCTATCTTTCTGGAGAGATGACTGCCTGAGGTCGGAGACCAGCAAATCCAGTGGCCTCTTCTAAGGTCTCTGAAACTGACTATCTCTCCTATTGCAACTCAACAGCCATGCATATAAAGAAAAACGAAAGAGATGGCCTAGTCCTACCTTCAAGGAATATAAAAGTCGGGGGGGGGGGGGGGGTAAAATAACAAATCATATATGGCAGTGTGCTAATCCAGAGAAAGATGCTGCTGCTGAAACTATGCACTGCCAGAGAACAAACAAGAGCCTTGCCTTTAGTCAGCTTCTCTTCACTGTGACAAGACCCCTGTGGTAAAGAGCTTGCCAGGAGAAAAGGGTTTGGCGCTCAGTTTCGAGGGTCCCTGCTCATGAGCTGGCTCTGTGCTTTTGTGTGTGGTAAGACAATATGTCAGAGTGGGAACACATGGCAGCCAGAAATGGGGGAGAGAAACAAAAAGGGGCCACGGTTCCAATCCTCCCTTCAATGGTCCCCAATGACCTAACTTCCGTCCACCGGCCCTGCCACTAAGGCTTCCTCCATCTTCCAATAGCACTGGAGTCAGGGAATTAAGCCTTCAACACACAGGTCTTTGGGGAGATTCAAAATCTACTGTACATGTCATGTTCATGATTAGATGTCCATTCTCCCTGATGTGAAATGCAGATCCAACACAATTCCTATCACACTGCTAAAGAGATCTCTGAGAACGTAAATAGACTGTTCTGTAATCTACATAGAAAGCAAAGGAAAGAGAATCACTATAAATAAGAATAAACAAAATGTAGAAAAAGGAGCTACTGAATCTGACTGTACACTATTGACAATGCAACAGAAAAACAGATGACTGGAACAATACAGAACCAAGAAGTTCCTCCAAATACATCTAATTTTTGATAAAGGCACAAAAACAACTCCACAAAGGGAAGAAAGTCTTTTCAATAGCCAGTGTTTGTGAAACTAGGGGCCATCCACAAGTTAGAAAGAGAGAGGCAGAAGGGACAGTAACCAAGGTTTCACATTTCGTGCAAAAAGTAATTCAAAATGGATCACAGACATTATATAATGTCGAAAACTACAAAACTTGTGGGGGAAATGGAGAAAACTTTAAGACAATGAGGCAAAGCAAAGAGGTTTTAGACTTGACACCAAAAGTGAAAGGGACATTTGATATACTTGTCTTCATTTCTTGGTGAAAGACTTGTCAGAAGAACAACAGATGTGCTGCAGAATAGGGAAAAAATAGAAAGCCCACCTCTAATGAAAGACTAACATTTCATTATACTTCTATATGTGTGTGTGCATATATATACAGAAATCTTAAAGTCAACAATACAAACACAATCCAATTAGAATAAAAATAGGAAAAGACATTCTCAGAACAGAATTTATAAATAGCAAATAAATGATTAGGAAAATGTTAATTAAAATTACAATGAGCTGTCATGATATAACCATCAGAATGGCTAAAATGAAACGCAGTGGCAGGACTGGGAAGATGGCTCTGAGAGTAAAGGGCTTTCTGTGCAAACATGAGGGCCTGAGTTCAGATCCCAGCACCCACACAAAAACCAGGGGCGGCACTGTGTATCTGTCAACCCGGCTCCGAAAGGCAGAAACAGATCTCATAGGCTCCCCAACCAGCCAGGGCTCCGAAAGGCAGAGACAGATAGATCTCACAGGCTCCCCAACCAGCCAGGACTCCGAAAGGCAGGGACAGATAGATCTCACAGACTCCCCAACCAGCCAGGGCTTCGAAAGGCAGAGACAGAGAGATCTCACGGGCTCCCCAACCAGCCACTGAAGCTGAAATGAAGTGTTTCCAGTGCAATCAAAGGCACTGTCCCAAAAAAGGAAGGTGGAGAAGTGACAGAGGCACACACCCGACATGGACACTGACTCTAACCCCCACATGTAGATCTCTCTCTCTCTCTCTCTCTCTCTCTCTCTCTCTCTCTCTCTCTCTCTCTCACACACACACACACACACTCACACCCACGTGTGTCCACACCTTACAAAGGCACACAACACACAATGACAAAAACAAATGCAAGCACCAATTCAAACAACCTGTGCACTCATCTGTCATGTGTTGCTGGTAGAACTGTAATATGATAAAGATATGCTACAGGACACTTTGGCAGTTTGTTGAAAACTAATCAAGCAACTGCCATACAAGCAGTAATTGCTGTCCTGGGTATTTATTTATCTCTAAGAAATAAAAATTCATGCTAACAAGACACTTGTGTACAAATGTTTATAACAGCTTGGCTCATAATTGTCAAATTATGAAACCAGATGTTCTTCAATAGGTGAGTGGTTTAACAAACTGAGATGTGTCCATGGAATAGCTACTACCCAACAATTTAAAAAGGGCCCAAATCACTGCTCTCAGCCTTGGGCAGAGAAACTTCTTATTGCAGAGGGTAGTGCTTAATGCAGAGCTCATTTAACTGCTCAAACAGCTGAGAATAAGCAACTGTGAGCAGTCAGTCATGCCGAACACCCATATATGTCAATCCCCTCTCCCCAAAAAGCTTCAAAAAACATCATACAGGAGAGAGTGGAACAAATATAAAAGCTGAGGACAGAGAAGCGTGCTGTAAAGGCTGGCCTCTGGACGCTCACAGCATGGCTGTCACACAAAGGTGCTCACAGCAGCTGGTGTTGGTAGCCTGCACAAGACCTCCACAAGATCGAGAGCTTTACAAAGTCTAGCATGGAGGAGGAAGGGGCTGCTGATGCCCCACCCTTAGCTGAGGGGCTAATGGCGGGAATGGAGGGTCATTTTTCTTTAGGGTTGGAGATGACCACTGGTTAGTTGCCCATGCCGCTGTGGATGACCTCACACACTATGCACAGGAACAGCACTAATTGGGGTTAGTAGGTTAAAAAAAAAAACTACATGAAATTGACATGCAAGTGGGAGACATGTTGTAGGGAGAAGGGGGGCTGGATGGAGGAGTGGGGATTAAGCAAGATACACTGTACATATGTGTTTTGGCAAGTTTTATGACTACTTGACACAACCTAGAGTTATCTGAAAGGAGGAAACTTCAGCAGAGAAAATGCCTTCTTAATATCTGTCTGTAGGGCATTTTCTTAATTAGTGACTGATGGAGGAGGGGGCCCAGCCCATTGTGGGTGGAGCCATTCCTGGGCTGGTGGCCCTGGGTTCTGTAAGAAAGCAGGCTGAGCAAAACATAGAGAGCAAGCCAGTAAACAGCTCCCCTCCATGGCCTCTGCATCAGCTCCTGCCTTCAGGCTCCTGCTCTGTTTGAGTTCCTGCCTGACTGCCTTCAGTGACAGACTATGACGTGCAAGTTTAAGCCAAATAATCCCTTTCCTCTCCATCTTGCATTTGGCCATGTTTCAACACAGCAAGAGTAACCCTAACTAAGAAAACATGTATGAAATTTTCAAAACAAATTTTAAAAGGAAAAAAGACATAAAACAGTAATATGAAACAGCCTATGCTAAGGTAAAAAGGCCAATCTCAAAGGATCACACACTGTACACTTCCACACTTGTATAACCCTGTTCTGATGACAGGTGTAGAAATGAAGAATAAATTACTGGCTGACAGAAACTAAAGGGAGAAGGATGAGGAAGATAGAAGCTATAAAAAGCCAAAGGCAAGGATGCTTGCCTTGACAAAATTGCTCTATGTCTTTTTCTTAATGTGAATTGGTGTTTTGCCCATCCATAATCTGCACCACACACATGCAGTGCCCTTGGAGGCCAGAAGGGGAAGTCCAATGTCCCAGAAATAGCATTACAGATGACTGAGAGCCAGCCTGCATGTGCTAAGAATTGAACCCAGGTCTTCAGGAAGAGAAGGCAGTGCACTTAGCACTGAACCAAGTCTCTAGTCCCTATTCTGTGTCTTTGTGTCTATGTCTCTATCCACATTTGTGTGTAGTCTATGCATGTGTACATTCCCGTGTGCCTCTGGGAGCCAGAGATTGATGTCTGATGTCTCCCTTGACCTCAGTCTACCTCGTTTTGTGAGTCTCTCACTGAACCTGGAATCACGGATTCTACTACACTAGTTGGCCAGTGACCCAGAGTTCTCCTGTCTCTGCCTCCCAGTCACCAGGATTACAAGCACAAAGCTCCATGCACAGCAGTTTATATGAGTGGTAACAATCCAAACTCAGGTCCTCCTCCTTTTTTTTTTTTTTTGAGACAGGGTCTCACCATGTAGCTCTGGCTGTCCTGGAACTCACAGAGATCCATCCACCTGCCTCTGCCTCCCTAGTGCTAGGTTTAAAGGTATGCACCACTATACCCAGCTCAGGTTCTCCTACTCATGAACTAAAGCCCTTTACCAACCGAGCCATCTCCCAGCTTATATTCTGTCTTGATTGCATCAATGGCAGTACCTTACTGCAATCCTGTTCTACTGTCTGGCAAGAGGATACTATTGGAAGAAACTGGATAAAAAGTTCACGGGATCACTATTATTTCTTCCAGCTATATCTTAATCTACTTTTACCTCAAAATAAGGAGTTCATTTTGTTTTCAAAAATGTATTAAAAAACCCCCCCCCCCCCCCCCCCGCACACTTCAGACAGTCATCGGAGAAGTATCCCACGAAACACACACACCAAAATCATGAAAATGAAAAGACCATACAGAGTGCTGGTGGGAATGGGGCACAAATGAAGTCCTCATACATTGCTGGGGATACTGTAAAACTGGTACAGCTCCTGTGGAAAGCTGTTTGATAATACCGACTACATCTAATCATACATCTACTCTTATGAGTCAGTAATCTACTCCTGAGTGTATGCCCAGAATAGACAATGTTTCTTTCCACCAAAAGACCATTCTCCAGCATCTGCAATCAACCACAAATACCAGTACAATCTAAATGTCCACTAACAGGAAAGTGAAGAAATTTGACATTTGTATAATATTGGTAAAAAGCAAACTGTAGAGTCTGTTGAAATAAATGGAAAACCTGACACAAAGTTCAAGAAATCAGCACTTTCTTGTCACTGTGCTGTTATCCAGCGCTTAGAGCCAGGGTTTACATGTAGCTTAGACACTGATACTCTGAGCAGTCTATTGCCGGGAGAAGCCTGGAGTCCAGGCAGAGTGATCACACGGTATGCAACGTAACAATCTTATTCTCCATGCACACAGAGTGCTGCAGTGTGAACAGCTTAAAACCCTGCCTAAGCAAACCATACACCAGCAATTGGCTGGCCTTGAAGTCATTTTTAAAACTCTCATACTCAGATGTGACATCACCAAGCAACTTCAGAAGCATCACTTCTTATCTCAAAGACCTTTCACTGTTCATATGCTCTGACCTAGTAACTCTATGCTAACTCCTTGTGAACTTTTCACTTTTCATATAAAAATTTAGCTGAAAACAAGGTATATCATAAAATTATGGCTAAATTATATATATAAAGATTTATATTTATGTAATATTGTTTTAGAAGATTATATCTAAAAATAGGACATATAAAAGGAAAAAGACAGACTGCAAAACAGTAAGGGACATATATGAAAAATACTAAAATGCAATGCGTTGCTATCACTAAATGGTGTATAAATTGCTAATTTTCTTCTTTTGCCATCATATACTCCAGGCATTCTGTATAAAATGTGTTATAATTTATAATAACAGGGTGAGGACTTAGTATGAGAAAGTAACGATTACTAATTATTTAAAATATAACTAGGAAATAGCAATAACCACAAAGATACAATACAAAACAATCACATTTGGTTTTTAATCTCCACTCCACAATAATTTGTATGGAGGATCCTTGTTTACATGTTTAGAGTCCAATTTCCTCACTTCTTAAATAAAGAGGGGAAGAGGCTAGAGCAATGGCTCAAAGGTTAAGACCATTTGCTGCTCCTACAGAAGACCCAAATTTGGTTTTCAGGGTCCATAATGGCAACTCACAGCTATCTGTGACTCCAGTTCTGGAGGACCTTACTCCCTCTTCTGGCCTCCGGTGGCATTGCACACATGTGGTACACATCCATACAGGCAAAACACTTACATAAAATAAAAATGTTTTGTTGTTGTTGTTGTTTTTGTTTTTCGAGACAGGATTTCTCTGTGTAGTTTTGGTGCCTGTCCTGGATCTCGCTCTGTAAACCAGGCTGGCCTTGAACTCACAGGGATCCGCCTGCCTCTGTCTCCCAAGTGCTGGGATTAAAGGCATGTGCCACCACAGCAAAATAAAAATCTTTTTAAAAAACATAAATCAATCAATAATGAAGACGCTAAATTAAATATCACAGTGAGCTCCTTTTTTCCCCTTTAAAAAAAAAACTGTGGTGTTTTTTAAATAAATGATACTGGAAACATCAGGTATCAGCGGATACAGATACAATTAACAAAATTCTCACACTATACACAAAAAGCGCTCTGAGATGGACCTCAGGCCTAATTCCATAAAATACTGAAACATAAGCAAACACCTTTGTGAACATGGCAAGCATGTGTCAAGGAACAGTGGCAGCATGAGCGAACTCATGAGGGGCCGATGTAGACCAACCAAAGAGCACAAAGTGCAGAGGAGAGACAAACTTAGGAGGCCAGGTACCAGTGTTCAAGTTCCCTCCTAGTGCTTGGCCCCTGGAGGTGTTGGCTCTATGGACACATCCCCTCCATGGGCGCTAACTCCTTGCCTACAATACTAGCATCACTTACCATCCATCAAGGTCATATGCACTTCATATTCATATTTACGCATTCATATTCCCTTGTTGTTCATTTGTGATTACCCATGTGATTAGCGCCATATATTTTCCATAGCAATAGTATGCCAGCATTGACACTGTAGCCATTGACCATGGATTATGACAAATCTAATTGGCTCTCAAAGGGCTAACCATAGCCTTAGCCTGATTAGTACCAAGCTGTAAATTAGCCTTCACTTTTATCCCAGAGGTTGGTCACTAATCTCTAGATAACCCTATTTCTAGATGTAACAAATCTAGTTTCTTTGAAAAATGTAATAGTTTACAGTAACAGATTTTATGCTGTATCTACTCTTAGAGTAATCACTAGTAAATAAGAATTTTTTTAAAGAAAGATCTCCCAACAATTCAACACTACTGACATCTAGGGCCAATCTGATGTTTTAGGAACTACCCTGTGCATTATAAGATTATTCTATCCCTGCCCTCTCCTTCCTAGTAGGACAAGATGCCAACAGCATCCCCTTGTCTTGAGAACCAAAACAGTCTGCAGACATTGCCAAAGATCTCTTAGGAGGTAAAACTGCCCCTTGTTGAGAACAGCAGCTTTAAAGAAAATGGCAAACGCATCTTGCATATTACTACGGTGTCTTAAATGTTCTCTGAAGATACAGGTTTGATCCCCAGCCTGTGGCATATTTGGGGAGCACGGAAACATTGGGAGATGATACCCAGTCAAAGCATTAGGCCACTGAGGTATGCTTTTGAGTGGAACATAGGATACGGTCTCCTCTCTGCTTTCTATTGCCATCAGATGAGACCATGTCTTCTGACACACACAACCACCATAATGTATTTGCTGCCCAATTAGAGGCCCAAAATCAACAGAGCCAAGCCAGCCATGCACTGAAACCAATCCATGAAACAAAACAAGTGTTACCTCTTCTCACACTGACTGACCTAGGCGTTTTGTTATAGTGATACAAAACTAATACAGAAAACTGTCACCAAAAGCAGGGTTGGAACTGTGTCCATGCCTAGACAATGTGGACAGGGCCATGGAATTGGTTTGTTGAAAGAATCTGAGAAAGGAATTAGAAGGTATAGGTGAGAAAATGCATAGAATACTGTAAGCAAGGAATGGTAGGTGCTTCTATGGGGCACAGAGAAACAACACACTGAGAGAAATACAGAAAGTAAAGGCTGTGCAGATGAAGTTTCAGATAGGAACGAAGATTCCACTAGAAATTACTACATGCCAACCTTATGACACCATTAAAGAAAGAAAAGTAAGAAATGCCTACATTGTGTGCATGCCTGAGACTTTGTGAAGAATTGAGTTTAGAGGTGATTCCAAGGCAGCACAGCATTTGCACAGTAGCACGAATAATGCTGGCTTTGGTTAGCCAGACTTTCAACAAGAACTGGGAACAAAAAGCGAAAGAGGAAGATTTGAATACTCAAAGCCTGGGGGGTTGGGGTGGAGAAGGAGGTTAAAGGTGTTACCAGAAAGGGTGCAACTATTAAGGAGACTGAAAACACTTAAGAAGACAAGTAGGAGCTGAAGAGATGGCTCAGTTCTGCTCTTCCAGAGGACCCAGGTTCAATTTCCAGCATCCTTTTGGCAGCTCACAATGGTCTGTAACCCTATTTCCAGAGCATCTGACACCATGCACCCTCTGGTCTCCACAGGCACTGAACACATGTAGTGCACAGACACACATGAAGGCCAAACACTATACACATAATAAAAAGAAGTATTTTTTCACATTTTTTTCTAAAGAAGCGAAGTACTTTGCATCTTTAAAATAAAATAGGATGAGAATACCTTGAGAACATCTCAGAAATAAGCAGGACACCACCCATGCCATCATGGGCTCAAAGGTAGACACGTGTAAGTCTGTTTCAAGTACTTTTAGTTGAGAAGGGACCCCAGGGCACCATGATTGACCAGGACTGTCTTGGGCATTATCCTGTGTACCACTAGCATGAATGCAGAGCCAACTGTGGGTCAAGAACAAATGGGCACAGGTAAAGCTTGGGCCATCAAGCAGACCATGGTGTTGTCCAAAGGCTTCAAACAAAGCTTCAGAGGAAAGCCTGGGAAGCCAGACAGCCAGAACTACAGTCATCACTCGGACAGAGTTCTGTGGAGCAATGTGTGAAGCCAAGGCTGCAACGAAGGAGCTGGAAGATGGAGTACCTGGAACATAGCATATCTGCCAAGAAAGCTGCACAGGGCATGCAAAGACAGCCTCAGAGAGCAGCCAAATGGACTGCAGCCAGAATGGCCCTTAGGGTGAAGCTACCCAAGCCTAGAGAGGCTCCATTCCACCTATCTGAGGTCCAAAAGCAACAGGGTCATGTGACCATGACGTGAGAGCCCCAAAACTGTTATAATAATCTTTGTTCCTTGCAAATTAACTAACCAGGACAGACATCAGATACCAGATACAGAGCTAAGATGTAAAGTTCGCCATGCCGGGATCTAGTCTTGCTTTGATCTAATCCCTGCTTTTTATTCCTGAATACCTCCCTTTTGGAATAAGAATGTTTACTCTGTGTATCTTGGAAGCAGACAATCTTGATTTTTATACCTATATAGAGGTTCATAACTGATGCCTTGAGCCTCAGAGGAAACTTTGGACTTGAGACTTTCTAGCAATCACGGGACAGTTAACACTGAAGGAATTCTTAGAGACAGTCTGAATACATTTTGCTCTCTGAGAAGAACATAAGCCTTTGGGTGCCAGATCAGAATAAAATAGTGTGGAACTTAAATGTCCCTCCAAAGATCCACATGTTTTGTCCCTAGCTGAATACCCCACTGGGACATAGAAGAGCCTTTCACAGATAATACGTGGTATATACTGTCATATACATGGTCTTGTTGACCAAAATGGCTTCTGCAGCACATAACTATTTTTAGTCCACATTTGACTGAATCCCAAACATAGATCCATCGATAAAGAAGGCTAAGTACACCACACACACAAACACACACACACACACACACACAATTCTGTCCTTTAAAAGACACAATGCATCTGAATTGATTCCAACATTCCTATTTGTAAGGTTAAAATTACAAGCTATAAAAGCCAAATTTAAATGTCTCAAAAGAAAATGACAAACCAAGTACCACATATATTTACACATTTTCTTACAGTTTTCAAAGATTTCACTTACAGTTTTTTAAAAGTGTCCCACAGAAAGCCATGATGTAGTGAAGGCGTGATTACTCTCTATTTATATAGGTGGAAATCACACTATCACAGAGGAAAAAGAAAAAACTAAAACCAACCCTCAGATCATGTAACTCACAGCCAATGCACCACCCTGCAGCCTCATGAGATCAAGGCAACCAGCTTATTATGAAAAGCCAGAGAGAAGGCTCAGCAGTACTCACCACCAAGCTTGATGACCCAAGTCCAATGCCATGAGTACACAGGGTGAAAGGAAAGAACCAGTTCCCAAAGGTTCTCCTCTGACTTCCACACAAACGCCATGGCACACAGACAGACAGACAGACAGACAGACACACACACACACACACACACACACACACACACACACACGCATGCACGCACGCATACATGCACACACACACACCAAATATATGTAATAAAAATAAGTAAAAATTCAACTAAAGACTAGGGCAACTCATTAACAGTGTGTGTGGGAAGATCTTCAAAGTTTCCCCTAACTTTCTGCTATACAAGAAAATCATTCATCAAGCTGTAATGGTGACCATTAAACCTCCCACTGCTCACCTCTCATGTCCTCCCTGTCCTCTGCTTTCAAATTTATATAGAAGGTAAGGGAAACTTTAAAGGTGTCTGGAAACATGGTCAAGAATAAGATGCAGACAAGCCTTGCACCATCACCCTCACAAGCGAAGCAGCTACTTACTGTTCCTGCACTGAGGGACAACCTTGAAAAAACACAGCAGTGTCACTTCAGCCTTCACCAGGCAGCATGCTATGCATGACTGCAACTTCAACCAGAACCCGCGACTGACGTCCTGACCAGTGTGCCCTTCTGATAATAGTCTAATAATGCCCTTTGCAATAAAGACCTTCACTCGGAAGAGAAACAGAAGGCATCTGTGTTTTAGTCCTGTTTGTCCAGTAAGAACACCAAGAATAACAATGGAACGAATGGACTGAACCCTCAAAGTGGATGCAAGCAAGCTAAGAGTTCACAGGCAGGAGGACAGGCAAGTGGAATGGAAGAAATCACACAGATTCACAGATATGTCTTGACTAAAAAGTACAACCAAATTGTTTGCTGACGTGGGGATGTAGCTCAGCAGTAGAGTGCTTGTTTTACATACCTGGGGTCCTGAGTTCAATCCCGGTACACTCAATAAATAGAAAGATGGAAGGCAGGGAGATAGGGAGATGTTTGGATGGAGTCTAGTCATCAGTCCACAGTAGCTGGTAGATACAACATCTTTAACTGCTTTTAAACAAGGTAACAGAATACTTACCCAAACCAGGAAGGGAGAAAAAAAAAAACTAACCATGAAAGTTAATCATGAGTGAGTGGAAAAAGAGCAAGAGCAGAGAAAAAGAACATTTTAAAAGGTACTTAGCGGCCAGCACTATGACTCCGTAGCTGAAGTGCTTGCCACACAGGCGTGATGCTCTGTATTTGGATCCCTCCAACCCATGTAAATCCGGATGCAGTAGTGAACATCTGGAACCGCAGCACTCCTGTGGCAAGATGGCTGGAGGACACAGATGATGCCTCAGAAGCTCAATGCAGCATGGTCTATGCGGGGAGGAATGGGGGACCCTGACTCAAACAATGTGGAAGGCAAGGATTGAAATCCAAAGTTACCCTGGTAACCTCTAACCTTCATGTGACTTGTAAAAAGCATGTGCCCACACTCACACACAAGAACACACACATATACATGCATATACATACATACATACACACACACACACACACACACACACACACACACACGCACACTTAAAAAAAGCTTACTTCTTAGTAACTATTTTGCCTAAAACCTCAATTTACATCTTAGGGAATAGCATGGAGAAACAGAAGTTATTCAAAATGGTTTTTGTCTGCTAGAATTTAAAATGTAGATCTGAGAAGGGAGCTTCCAGCTCTCAAATCCTTTAACTGGTCTAAGGTAACATTTTCTTCCTGTTTTGCCTTCAAGTGTAAAAAGATATGAAATTTGAAGGGAAAAAAATCAAATTTTGGCCATGGTATTAGACATAGGAAATTGTCCAATAAACTCTAAAAAGTCATGATCCCTTATTCCTCTCCATTTCCTTGTGCTGGAGTTTATTCCGGTGGCTAAACATTAAGCCCCACATATATTCTCCCAGGGCAGTCATATAATCACTAGGTCATTTCCCTGAGAAAGGCTTTCTAGCCCTGCAAAGTAGAACATGGTAAAAACCTAGCAACATGCCATACATCACCTAACAACATTTATTCCAGATGAAACAATTCTGTCATGTTTTGTAGCTGCCCCCTTTAACTACAATCTCCACATTCCCTCCAATCCTAACTTAATAATAATTGAGAGACGAAATGAGAGTGGAAGAGGCAGGGTGAGAGGAAGAGAGGACTTAGGCAAATAGTTACACTACGCTCCCCAGGCTGTAAATACGGCCATGGGCACATGAAGAAATCCACATTGCCCTGATTAAATCACTGTCTCCTGTGCAGGAGCATTTGGGGGCTGCAGGTTTGAAAAAAAGAGTAAAGGTCTGATTATTCAAAACATTCTGTACCTAATGACACGGCCAGGGATGCTGGGTATAAAAGCAGCCTGATGAGCACAAAGTCACTGGGCAGCTGAAGTGTGGACTTAGTCCCTGGATTCCAGGTGGGTCCCGCTACCAAAATGAACTTTTCTTTTCAAAATAGATTATTTTTGAGGAATATGAACTTTTTCAGGTAAACCACTCTTACTTAGTTGAAGAGTGTTTCCTAGTGACCACACAAATGAAAATAATGTTGGCATTGAAAACACTCAGGAGTTGATGGCCTAAGATTCTTTTAATCAAATAAATACCTGCTTTATTGAGAATCTGCTGGACCCAAAACATAAGCAGTGACAGCGCATCATCATTTAGAATGTGGATTGCACCTGTTAATTTCATCCCTGACCTATGGGCCAGCTCCACAGCCGATAAGGGAAAGGGTGGATTGAGCAAGTGTTCACTGCAATAGCAGGCCCTCAACTCTCAACTAGAAGTGGTATGTTGGCAGCTGTACTTTGCCCTCAACGGGTCAAACAAAGAATAACAAGAAGTCACATAAGAAAACAAGGTGAAGGACCTCAAACAGGCATGTTAATAAATACACTCAACATTTAAAAGAAAAAGCACCAAAGACACTGTTCCATTTCCAAATGAATAGTAACAAAATTAGAAAAGGTATGGATTACTAAATGAGGAGCCAGAGATAAAATAAGCTTCTCTTACTTATACCCCGAAATGAGACCTCAAGCAAAGTCAATTTATAACAACCCCATGATCTCTTAAGGTCAAATAAGCAAGACAGATGTTTTTCAGCAGTTTGAATTATTTAATGACTTCGGGGATCCTTGATTAGTTTTGTTTTAAATTTTTTAAGAACCTATTACAGCCAGGTGTGATGACACACACCTTTAATCCCAGCACTCCAGAGACAAACATGGGTTTCTGTGAGTTCAAAGCCAGTGTGAGCTATACAGTAAGTTCTAGGCCAGGCAGGGTAAGCCCCTGGGGAGGGGGGGAGGGGCTAAAGCCTATTAACATAACATTCACTCTGCACTTATTCTTTATAGTAACCGGGCTAAGTCAGTGCCTTTAAAAATTCCATCCAGCCAGGAGGCAGTGGCTCATGCCTTTAATCCGAGCAGAGTCAAGTGGATCTCTGTGAGTTCGAGGCCAGCCTGGTCTACAGAGTGAGATCCAGGATAGGGACCAAAACTACACAGAGAAACCCTGTCTTTAAAAAAAAACAAAACCTCCATCCATATCACTGATTTCTTCATAGTTGTTTTCGGGCCTTTTGCAAAATAACTGGATACTCAATAAATTGTTTTTTATTCCTAGGAATCCCAATTCTTAGTTAAATATTTACTAAAGGCCTAAAGATAATGACTTGATCATAGACAGGCTTATGAGATTATAACAGATTTGTTGATTTTACAGTTCAAGTAAATACTAAATGAGCATTTCATACTCTGAAAAGACCTATGCATCTGAAAGAGTGAAAACGCATGTTTTAAAGTATTCCTTCCCCAAAGTGCAAAAGAGTGTGTGCATCTGACTGGGCAAAAGGGATATCCAGCATACTGGTCAGGAGGTCCTGAAGGAAGCTGCCTATGAAAATGATAAATAAAAAAGGTAATGGACAACTTTTCCTTCTTAGGGAGCATACCTCAGAACTGAACACCACAGGATCCACACTCCAGCTGCGCAAGTGAGCACTGTAAAATCCACAACAGAGTGCACCACTATGCTTTCCTTCATTTTTGTCTGGGACTTACAATGGTCTCCCTGTGTGCAGGTGGTGAGGAACTCCAGGTACTTTAAATGTGAAGTAATAGCTAACATCCAAAATACAAAATAAACTTTCTTTTTAAAATTATGTGTACGCATGTGTCTGTGTGTGGTTATGTACGCACGAGTGCAGGTGCCTGAGAAGGCCAGACGGTGGCACTGGATCTTGGAGCCGGAGTTACAAGTGGTTGTAAGCCACCAGATGTGGATGCCGGAATCTGAACTGAGTCCTCTGCCGCAGTAGGCGCCCTTAGCTGCTGGGCCATCTCTCCAACCCTACAATATAATTTCTAAAAGTCTATTTTTATATATTTTGTTAGTAGAAATGATGAGATCCATAGGAACATTAAATATTACAAGTGAACTTTTGAGTGAGCATCAATCTGTACACCAATTGTAAAAATACAAAGATTACTATTACAAAGCATAGGGCAAGACTGAGTAAAATAGGTAACAGTAGCCAGTGAAGGAGAGGGGTCAGGATAAGAAAGAAAGAAAAAGAACAGAAAGGAAGAGCTTCAGAAATTCCCAAAATCGATGAGAGTCAGTTGAAGAATGGAGAAAAAGAAGGATGCTGACTGAAAAGCAGCAGCCTGACCTCAGCTCCAGCCATGAGGAAAAGCTGAAGCACCATCCAAAAGGAAATCCACGCAGCTCCAGGGAAAAGAGCTGCAGGGGCCTGCCCACAGGGCAACCCCCAGGAAACACATCTCAAACCCAGTCTTGGTGAGATAGCGACCCCGCTGCAGAGTAACAAGTCAGAAGTGAATGAGCATTCCCTTAGCTAAGCGGCATGGGACCAGGTGCCATCTTGGAGGGAATCAATTGTTTAAAACTGAGTTACCCTGGGGCCCTGACAACAGGACCAATCTGGGTATGCTGAATTTAACCTACCACCCTCAGTGAGGGAAGTCTGGGGAGACAGGTGTAGACAGCAAGAGAACTGGATGCTGACAAGCCAAACAGTGTTGGCAGCCACAGGACTGGCCCAGGTGGTGGAGTGTATAGGAAAATTAGCCTCACTCATGCTTAGAGCCTGGAATAGATCTGCTCAGCTTACTCTAGAGTTACTCTAGAACAGTAGTTCTCAACCTTCCTGGTACTGTGACCCTTTAATACAGTTCCTCAAGGTAAATATAAAGTTATTTAGTTGCTACTTTTTAACTGTAACTTTTCTACTGTTACGAATCGTTATGTAAAAATCTGATATGCAGGGTATCTGATATGCGACCCCCAAAGAGGTGATGACCCACAGGTTGAAAACCATCACTCTCGAATACAAGAGCCCAGAGACTGAGGTCTGGTAGTCTATCAACCTCTGGTTCAAGGTAACTGTTGTGTGGCTCACTGCTGTGGAACGGGGGAAATCTGAAGGTCCAGCAGAGAGAACAATGCATAACGAGTTTTGAAGGTGTGTAACCAGGACTGCCTGTACCGATTTCGATGTGATGGTTGCTTCCCTGATTCCCTACACAATTCCAAACAATCCCACCTAGAACGCTGGCCATGCTGAAGCATCTCAGCAGGCTGAAAGAGCCTGCCTGCTCTGCAAGGCCCAGTGTGGCCAGCAGAAGCTCCTGGTAGACAAAGGGAAGAGTGTTCCCAGTGGCTAGCAGACACTACTCAACAAAGTCTTGTTAGTTAAGATGCCACACGTTCAGCTGACACAAGCCTGCCCCTGACTACACTCAGCAGCCCTCAACACTGAAGGATCCAGAAGGGCACCCTCTCCAATAAACAGGCCATCCTTTTTTGGAGGGGGGTTCCATGTGCCCTCCCTTTTTCCCCAATATAATGTTAACAGGCTTTTAAGACAGCTTTTATGCTATTATTTTTTATTCTCCTTCATAAAGCTATATAACTGTATTAACATTTTCCAATTTATTAGACAATTTTTTCTTTCTTTTCTTGGGGGGGGGACTGTTTTACCTCTTTTCTACTATGCATTTAGTAATATTTTGAAATTTGGTTTATTCTGGTGGGATTTGAGGTATTTTTTATTGTTATGATTTTAGCTTTGATGCTTATGTTTTTATACCCCTTCTTACACTGACGTAAAATTGGTTAAGAATGTTCTCATAATTAGGGAATCTTTTTCCTGTTTATTTTTTTCTAATTTCTTGCTCTTTTCCTTTTCTTCACAATAATTTCTCCTCTTACTTCTTACTTACAAAATCTCTATTCCCCTTCATGCCCCACCTGCTCCCTGAATTTACCTGATCCACTCACTATTTCCACATTTACCCCAAATACTTTTTAACTGCATCGCCCACCATTTTCTCTTTATGGTAACTGGCGACATGCTAGTGTGCTAATTGAGTTGAAGTCTATTTCTGTAGCTCGTATGATTTGGAGTTTCTGCTTCTGCAACAGTTTTCCTTCTCCTGTCTAGATAGCACAGGAGCAGTCTACACGTTAAGAAGATCCTCAAGTGAAACAGGAAGAGATGCCCAAACCAACAAACACAAATAACGCAGGGATGCAGGCACGAGAACACAAGACTACAGTATTTCTCACCAAGGTCACACTTTCTCAACTGCTGCATTCAGTGATACTGAAGAAAGTCAAAGGCCAGATGAAGTTCTCAAATGTTTACTAGTAAAAATGGAAAGTGACCTCAAATAGAAAACAGGATAGCAAAAGACTGAAAAAGTCAACTGAGTACTTAGAAAGGAAGCAAGCAAGCAATATAGAGGAAAAGTCAGAAAAGTGGTTGAGAAAATCAGCAATATGGAAGAAAAGTCAGAAAAATAGAAAAGGAAATTGAGAAGTATTTTGGGGTTTTTTTTTTTTTTTTTTTTTGGGGGGGGGGGGTTTGGTTTTTCGAGACAGGGTTTCTCTGTGTAGCTTTGGAGCCTGTCCTGGAACTCACTCTGTAGACCAGGCTGGCCTCTTACTCACAGAGATCCGCCTGCCTCTGCCTCCCAAGTGCTGGGATTAAAGGCGTGCGCCACCACCACCTGGAGAAATTGAGAGTTTTAAAGGATATATAAATTTTGGAAATAAAAATTCAATGAATCACTAAAACAATGGGTTTTTAAACAACCAATAAACTCAACAAAGCATCAATAATACTACTACCAATAACAATGACTAAGGACTCTGAGATAAAATCAACACACCAAACCTAAGAATCCTAAATGGTAAGAAAGAGAAATAAAAATTGACAGCATACAGAATCTACTCCATGGCTAGAACTATAGTTCCCAAATCTAAAGAAACAATAGGCACAAAAACAGAAGAGGTACCTAGAACCCTAAATACACATGACAAGAAAAGAACCCCTCCACAAGAGATTATAATCAACAAGTCAAAAGTACAAGGAAAGCCAGGCGGTGGTGGCGCACACCTTTAATCCCAGCACTTGGGAGGCAGAGCCAGGCTGGTCTCTGTGAGTTCCAGGCCAGCCTGGTCTACAGAATGAGATCCAGGACAGGCACCAAAACTACACAGAGAAACCCTGTCTCGAAAAGCCAAAAAACTAAAAATAAAAATAAAAATAAATAAATAAATAAATAAATAAGTACAAGGAAACACTATTAAAGCTGTAAGGGATGAACACCAGCTCACATACAAGGGCATGTACATCAGAGTAACATCAAATCCCTCATTAACAACCCTAAAAACCAGAAAAGGAAAGATCAATGTATTTCAATCCCTGAAAATAAATAATCACCACCAAAGCTACTTTTTTTAATTAACAAAGAAATAAAGACAAATTTCATGAAAGCAAGTTAACAATCCATTATGTCCAACACAGCAGAACAGCAAACCCATAATACCAGCAAGATAAAGAAAAGTACAAATAATCCAACCAATCACAAAAGCAAACAACAAAAGTATATGGGTCAGCAAAACTCTCTCTATAATAACTTTAAATGTAAATGACTTCAACACCCCAATAAAGAGATATAGACCAGTTGACGGGGTTAAAAATAATAATTATAATAATATTATTATTATTATTATTAGGTCGGATAACCTGTTGTCTCTGAGAAATATTCCCCACATGGGAAGGACAGACAGACTGAGAGTCAAAGTATGAACCAATCTATGGTGTGAATGGAAACCAAAACCAAGCTGGTATAGCTATTCTGCTACCTGATGAACTAGTCTTCAAGCCAGCATTAATTAGAAGACAACAAAGGCCACTACATATTGATAAAGGGAAAAATTCACCAAGACATAAAAGTGTAAAGACATGTGCATCTAATGTTGGATGATGGGGTTCCCATTTTTATAATAATAATTAACAATAATAATAACAATCGACCATGGAAGGTCGTATGTGTCCTGATACAAGAATATTAGGTAACTTGAATAGCTCACTCTTCTCTGGATATATTATCCAAGCTAAAAAGAAAAAAAAAAAATCCAAAAAAAAAAGCCACAGAAATTGCCGAGTTGGGGCTAGAGAGATGGCTCAGGGGTTAAGAACACTGCTGCTCTTCCAGAGGACCCAGATTCAATTCCCAGCACCCACATGGCAGCTCACAACTGTCTGTTAGTTCCAGGGGACCCAACACCCTCACACAAACACACATGCAGGGAAAACACCAATGCACATAAAATTTTTAAAAAATTAAATTGCAGAGTTAAACACTACCTTTGATCAAGTGAACTTAGCTTATGTCTACAGTCTTTTCTGCAGCCCACGGTTACAAATAGGAAAGAAAATAGGCAAGTAACCATATCTACAGCAACATAATCCTACTCCTAAGACACTAAAACCTCAACCCATTTCTGTGAATGTTAACAAAAAAGAAAAAAATGAGTAAAAAAATGTAAAGATGAGGAATAAGAACAACAAAAAAATACTTCTCTGGAGGCAGGTTGTTTCAATAAAATGCTGGCTTAGTTTGGTGTCAGGAAAAGAATCTGAAGGCATCATTATCACAAGTAGGCTAAGACTGAGTATGTATGTGTGCTCAGTTTCGAAGACACACAGATGCAGACCAAAATTTCATTCACAGGTAAGTTGAATTTCATCTTTTCAGTCTGGGTCTGTCTTTAGGGATGCCATACTTTCTACTATAAATTCATCTGTGACGAAATATTTACATAGAGAATATAACAGTTCTTATTAACAATCATTCTTTGTGAATCGTCAGTCGTACTAGGGGTTTAAGTCACTTTAGGATTGTCAAGTGAAGGGATTTAACATGATCTAAATCTCATGGGAGGGAGTTTTATATGACTTCACAAAACTCTATGAAATGATTTCTAGTAACTTTCTGAAGCATTCTTTCTCTTTATCGATTAGTCCACTGTATTAATCACTGAATCAAAATTGGCATTTTATATTTCTTTATAATTGAACTCTAAATTGTTCATCAGAATAAAAAATGGTATGTCTACATTTCAAAATGTCTTAAGCAGAAGGTAAAAGAAAAATGAGGGCAAACGCATAGAACAAGAGAACAATATGAGGAAAGTACAGAACCCATTAGATTAATGCTTATTTCAAATGAAAGGGAAATAATGTAAGGCCCATTTTACAGGTTCCAGAATATTCTCCTTACCAAAGTCTTCCAGTCAGACGTCTCCATTTCTATCAATGAAAGCAATGGCTTCCACATGATCTATAACCCTATAAATATTAATTAGCAGGTCTTCAAGCAGTCCCCAAATCCTCCTTCTTCATGTTCTGTTTATTCTTCCAGTGAGATGCCTCTAAAACTGCCATCTGGCAAGTATGTCAAATGCCAACCTACCCCTGGACTATTCTACAGTCCGTTCATTCACACCTGAACTCATTCAGAACTTGTGAACAGTGTTGGTTCTGAATAAAAGCCGTCTGCTCTAATAGGAGATCATCTAATAGGAGATCATCTGCATCTAATAGGAGCGATCATATGGACATATTTCAACAGCAAACCCACTGCATTAGGGGCTTACTATGTCAGCTGCTATTCCTACACACTGCCATCCTACTCAAAGTCCAAACAAAAACCCTAAAACATGGTAAATTATCTTTTAGCAAGATAGAAAGAGATAAAATCTAATTTTCCTTAGACCACGCTGCTAGGGAAGCACAGCTGAGGTTCCATGGGACTTCTAACTCTCTGGACCATTAGATGAAGTAACTACAGCTCCTAACCATCCTTCCAACTCCACAGCGACTGCCACAGGATTCCTCATCCTTCTGAAGCATGTGTTCCTATAACCTCCTTGGCTAAAAAAATAAAACAAAAACAAATTGTTCCTTTGGCCTGACCTTTGGTCTGATATTGGATCACAAAACAAGTTCATAACCCTGTCCTTTTACCTTACTACCCTAAAATCATATAAAGCACGATTAATTTCTCTAATGTTCTGTTTCCTTATTCATGAAGTGGGGATAATCTTCAGATGGAGTCACAGCTGTATAAGATAAAATGTGTGAAGGAGCAAACACAGAATGTTCAAGAGGAATTATAGTACCTAACTACAAACAAGCCTTTGTTTTATACATTGTACAGTTTCTTTCTCTTACGAAACTCTTGGATTTCTCCCTCAAGTCACACTATTACTTCCCTCTGTTAATGTGCACCCTATACACTTACATCATAAATCAAGTCCAATCTTATTTTCAAGGCCAAAGTCAAATTCCACCAACTCTAACTGAAAGCAGACTTTACTCCTAAGTGCCACTGGAGAGGAGAGAAAGAAAAAAACACATATTCAAGACACATTACAAGCTAGGGCTATAGGTCAGTCGGTAGAGTGCCTACCTAGGATGCATAAGGCTCTGAGTTTGATAGGAGCACTACATAAATCATGCCTGGTGGTACCCACCTGTTATCCTAGGTGCTGAGAGGTCGAGGCTGGAGAATCCAAAGCTCAAGGTCATAAGACCTTGCCTCCAAAATGGAAAAAAAGATCACAGAAAATATGTGGGAGATCACCAGTGCACTATCTTACCTCACCACACACAAACACAAAAAAGGATACATGTATAAAGTCAGGTGGTAACTGACAGAAGTGAGATGCAAACCCAGATCAGCAACTACAGAACTCCTACAGAAAACACAGTGTGACTATGTGCTCTACTTAGCCACACACACACACACACTCACATCTATATCGAGGCCTAAGTCAAATTGCACTGTTTAGCCTTAGTGCCTGAAATGGGCTAACATTTTCTAATCTGTTTCACTTAAAATAAAACACCAGTCAGCTGTCACCAATTTCACTTCACAAGCACTGATAAGCAGCAATGTGAAATACACAAGTGTAAAAAAATATAAAGCCACAAGATAGGAAATTTGTTCTCAAGAAGTATTTAATCTCGTTGAAAATGTAATTGTATGACAAGTCTTTTCTTGATCCCCACTGATCCTACCTTGCTACAGTAGGAGAATCTCTGCCCCAGTTGCTTCCCTCAATGACCCTAACACAGAATAGAATTAATAAATTGTCTATGCTGAAGATATAACAAATACCAGGTATTCAACAAATGTTCATCAAATGAATGAATGAATAAATGATTCTGTGTGGCTCTCGGGAGAAATTACGTAGTGTAAACATTCTTCTCATCTAGTTCCTAATCCTTGAAGTCAAGAACAATCTCTGAACAAATTGCCTGGATTAGTTTTGTCTTGCTTTCTTTTGTCAAGGGTGATGGAACTGGGCAAGGAGTCAGAACATAGGACCTTGCACGTGCTAAGCAAAGGCTCTACCACTGAGCTACCTCCCCAGCCTAGGACAGTCTTTTTGTGCAGATGATCAAGAGCCCAATGTATTTGTTGATGTAAAAAAAAAAAAAAAAAAAAGAATCTGGGGCAAAGCTCAACAGTAGAACTCTTGTCTTGACAGTCCAAGACAATGGGTTAAGAACCCCAGCAACACTGAATAATAATAACAGTAATAATGAATCAAAGGCTGGCCATAATTCATACAGAAGAGCCAATAACAGCAGTCTTTGAAGGAAAATGTATATGCAGATACAGATTTACATAAATAAAAGTCTATTATTGGCCTCTAATCTAGAGCCTTACTACTAAAGGGGGGGGATTCCCCAGTATCAATACACCTTTACAGTTTATCAAAATTTACTCTCCAGCCCCCCACCAAGACCTACTGAATCTGAAACCCCATTCTAACAAGATCCCTGGGATTTTCTTGAAATACATTAAAGGTGGAGAAGCACCAGTCTATGCCATAAAAATGAAAGTTGGCTTCTACAAACTCAAAGGGGGTCACTATCTCTTCCTGTGTTGTGTCAATAATGACGAATTAGACTTCTCCATAAGTTACAAGCATAATCATACTGTCAAGGAAGGATGTCATTGGTCCAAATTATTACTTCAACAAAAAAGAATGGATCATCCATTGAATAGTGAATAAACTTTTAGGAAGCATATAAAATATGATGTCTACCTTCTTTGTACACAGATTTCAACAGATAAAAAAATGGCAATGAACTTTAGTGGCCAAGTAATCGATCTTTAATGCCAAGGATGTGGTTACTGAAGAAAACAGAGACGCTCTTTAGGAGAAAATATCCTTATCAGTTGTCAGTGTTATAAGTAGGTTTTCAGATACCCTATAAACTGCCCTACATGTAAACCTGTGTAAGAAAATTACCTCGGCGACATAAGTCAGATGTCCTAAAACACCTTCAATGACTCGAAATCACCGCACAAATTCTCAAACCAGGAGTCTACTCTGGAAACTTTCGCAAGAACAAAATCCTCAAGTCATATTTTTTTTTTTTTTTTTTTTTTTTTTTTCTGTGGCCCCAGGGCTTGTGGTGAAGCATGCCCTTTTTCATACGAGAAAGGGGCAAGGAGGAGGTAAAGGGGGCTAAGGAAGAGACTCAGGCATGCACTAAGTGCGCTCCAATACGTCTCCATCACAAAGTCCCTGGATCCAGATTCTCAAGTGTCCGTCCAGCACTCTCGACCCTGCAAATCAGGTGCACACCCCCATCCTAGCAACAGGCGTCCGGTGACAGCTCGCCCTCGGGGTCCCCTCCCCCTCCTTCCGCCCAGGACTCCCCCGGGGCCTCCCACCACCCCTAAAGCTGCCCCAGGAGCAACGAGCTCCGGGAGGCCCGTCCTGCACACGCGCCGGCCCTGCTCACCAGGTACAGGGGCGCGTAGATCTTGAGGGACTCCTCCAGGGCGCCCCAAGTGATCTGCAGGAAGGAGACCCGGCAGGAGGGGTGCCAA
>CABHPQ010002455.1:0-31062 GCA_902168405.1 Peromyscus aztecus
GTGTTAAAATTCAATAAAATAAAGGGAGATTGCTCGCCTAGCGTATGTGAGGGCCGAGGCTCAATTGTCAGCTCCATTCCACAGTAAGGTTCCTTACATCCCCCACAGGCTGGGTTCCCCAAGCACCCAGCTTGCCCAGGGGAACTTTGGTCTGTCTGCCAACCCCTTGGGCTGTTTGTGACTACCTGAGACCCACTGGCTTTCGACTGGCCTATCATCCATTTGATGTGTTCACTGGAGCCAGCAACTGCCCCTGAAGTGAATTTGATTTAGAACCTCCTCATCAGAGTGGCTTTTCGCCGCCCCCCCTTTGGACAGGGAATGGGTGAGGACTTACAGGCCCATGAGGACACCTCCTTTAGTTGGCCTTGGGACCTTGCTGGCTGTCATATTTCAATGTGGGCCATCCTAGGAGTACAGGTTTCCTCATCTCCATCTACTAGGCAGGGATTAAGGAACACATCCATGAACCATGTGGTCCAGCCAGTACACCTTGCCTCTCTGTATACTTGATGAAATAACACCAAGTGTTCAGGACCACACGAAGTTCGTGGTTCTGTTCTTGGACAGCAATAAACCTTTCCAGTCTGGTGGGAATTTCTCCTGAACGGTGTTGTCTAGGCGTGAGGACTTAGAAGGGGGCTCTGCTGCGCTGCCCCTATGGTGGGGCGGGGTGGGGACATGACCACGGGATAAGTGTCGGGCCTCAGTGGGCAGGCTGAGGCTGAAGGAAGGAGTGAAAGCAAATGTGAGTGTGTTTGGTGCGAGCCATGAGCATTTGGGGGAGTGGATGGTGGGGGCTGAGCATGGGAAGTGAGTACCCTGCCTCCACTGGGTGATCTGGCCTGGGCATTTGTAGGCAGGGATACCAGATGCCACCAGCACTGTGGCTGGTGCCTGTGGGTAGTGGTGACTGGTTTTCATTGTATACTGGGGTTGAAGAGCATGTAGCAGGATGTTGTTACACACACACACACACACACACACAGCAGCAGCAGCAGCAGCAGCCTCAGTGATGGCAGAGCCTACTGGTTGTCCTCTCTGAAGTGACTCCCTGTTCTAGAAGTATGCTTACTCAACATTCTCCTGTCTGGGTCCTGTTAATGGTGGAAAGACCCGGGTTGGCTGGTGATCCTTTGCTCTGAGGCAGCTCTGATCTGTACGAGCAGAAGATGTGACAATGGGGTGTGTGTGTTTGTGTGCATGGGGGCGGGGTGAATCTCTGACCTGTCCCCCGCTTCCACTCATGCCATCTTTCCCTTTCCAGGTGAAGGAACTCGTCCTGGACAACTGTCGGTCGATTGAAGGCAAAATCAAAGGCCTCACAGATGAGTTTGAAGAACTGGAATTCTTAAGTACAATCAACGTAGGCCTCACCTCCATTGCGAACTTACCAAAGTTAAACAAACTCAAGAAGGTAAACAGCCAGGGCTTGGGAGCCGGGAGGCTGGGGGTGGGGGCTGCTTTGAGCTCAGGGAGCATAATTAAGGGCAAGGCCAGGTGCATGCTGCAGCTTGCTGGAGTGTCCTCTTGGGGATGCTCCCTTCCTGCTGGCTGGGGAGAGCTAGGAGGCTTGGGGCCCTGAGCCTTCGAGTTAAGAGCGTCTTCCCCGTCTCTGCTTCATACAGCTTGAACTAAGCGATAACAGAATCTCAGGGGACCTGGAAGTATTGGCAGAAAAATGTCCGAACCTTAAGCATCTAAATTTAAGTGGCAACAAAATAAAAGACCTCAGCACAATAGAGCCGCTGGTGAGTCCCTTGGGGTCCTCCCCTTTCCTTGGGGGCAGTGGGGCTTGGGTGGGGAGCCCAATTTTTGCGTGTGTGTTTTGAGTTCATTTCCCCGCTTATCTCCATTCCTTTGAATCTCCTTCTGTGCTGTGAGCAAAGGTGGGAAGTTGGGTGCTTTGACCAAGGTCATCTGGCCAGAATGGGCATCCAGTGTGGGTCAGGGAACAGACCCTGTCTAGTGTATGCCCTTCAGCCTGGGGTGTAGCATGTCACCTGGGGTGTAGCATGTCTGGGCTCACAGCCTGACTGGCTTGCCACCCTTTGAGGAGAGAGGAGCAATCTGGTTCTAAGCTGACTGGAGGTAGATCGGCCATTGTTTCTTCTTGGGGTTAGGACAGATGCCGGCCCGGTGGGAGCCTGGTACAGGCCTGCCTTTCATATGTGGAGGGAAGTGTCTCTGTTGGTGACTTGGGTCTCAGAGACATGATGGGTGACACTTCTTGTTCTTCCCTTTACTCAAAAAAGTAGCCCGTTCAGCAAGCTTGCTGTTGAAAATACACACAGTGCCAGGCACCATAGACTTGAGGAAGGCCCCGGGACGCTGCCAGAGTGACTGGTCCAAGTAGCAGTGGCCCTTCCCTCTGGGTTCGTGTTTCCAGGGTTCTTGTCCACAAGGCACCCCTCAGGCTCTGGACACTCACGCTGACTGTCAGGTGACAGTGTCAGCAAGCTGCTGTTGCTTTTTCGAGCTCAGACTTTACCTTTCTGTCTGTGTCTTGGGGTCAGCTAATAAAACACACGGACCACAGGAAGTTCTTTCCAGGTCTCCCACTAATCACCCAGGAGAAGGCAGAACTATTTTCGTCTGCCTGGAAGTCCTGATGTCGTCCTGTTGTTATGAAAAGAAACATCTTTGAAGTTCTGAATCACCTGTGTTGGGTGTGTGTCTAGGGCCGAGTCTGTAAAATCTTCATAAAACCGTGTGGTAGGGTCACCACAGGAGACCACACATACGCACATGTTCTCACTTCCCTGCACGCAGATCACATGATTTATGCAGCTTCCCACCCTGGTTATTGATATGATGTCCTCTGTCCTCCCGGGATTGGAACCTGTTTTAGGTTGGGGGGGGGTGGGCCCCCCCCACAAAGACTGGAACTCAGATGCCCTTCCTGCGTTGGGCCCCTCCGCCAAGAATTGCCTGGGTCTGCATACGAAAGTGGTAGAGAGTCAACTCTGACCCCAAAGGGTCTGCTCTTCCTAGTTTGACCTGGTCGCCATGGCAACAGGGACTCGTTGTGGAATGAGTCCTTAATAAATGAGGGGGATGGTCAGGATCTAGTTAACACTTGCTAACTGTGTGCCTCCTTACTTCCTGGGCCTCAGTTTTCCCAACTGTCCAGCGAGATAACATGGACAGGACTGGTCTGACCTGATAGAGATATCATATTCAGTGTTCCAGACAGAACTGGGGTCCTCCATCACTTCTTCTCCTGTCCTCGTGGACAGTATATTTAAACAGACTAAGAGTGCAGGTCTTCGCCTCTCGTTCCTCAGCTGGGCAGCACACTGGTCGTTAGTTCTGCCTTCCAGAGGTTGGAGGATACTTTGACTCAATGCATGAAGATCTGTGCTCCTGTGACGATTAGATGCAGGAGTTAGTTCACGCTGTCCTTTTCACCCCCTTTGGACTGACTGCTTGTCGCAGGGGTGTGTCAGAGCTGTCCGCTCATGTACCGGAAGAGCTCAGGGTTAACTTCAAGGCAGTCACACAGTTAGGCGATAGCTGAATAGAGTGTTCACTTTGAGGGAGGTTTTTCAAACCCTCAAGTCCAACCTGTTTTGTGCACTGAGGTCTGGGCAAGTGCAGAGCTAAGACGAGCGCTCGAATGTGCACACACTCTCACACACCTGGCTGCTTCCTTCCCACTGTGGTTCGGGGCGTCCGTCCGTGCTGCCTTTTCCTGGGGCGTTTCCCCCTCCCCACCCACTTTCCACAGTGACCCTCACCATCGACCCCCCTCTCTCCACTTGCAGAAGAAGTTAGAGAACCTCAAGAGCCTAGACCTGTTTAACTGTGAGGTGACCAACCTGAACGACTACCGAGAAAACGTGTTCAAGCTCCTGCCCCAGGTTACGTTCCTCGATGGTTACGACAGGGACAACAAGGAGGCCCCCGACTCCGATGTTGAGGGCTACGTGGAGGATGACGACGAGGAAGATGAGGATGGTGGGTGACTTACCCTGGGCCAGCTGACCAGCCACCTGCCACCTCTTTTCAAAACCTTTGAACCTCATCTTCCCGGTCCCTAGTTAGTCTGTTGGTTGTCTCCTGAAAGACCTCTTGAGACTTGCTGGTTGTTAACAGTCATCCTTTCTAATTTGGTCATTTCTCAAGTCCCCCAGGGAAGGGGGGTCACTCTGTGCATCTCTCTAGTGTCACCCCAGACTTGGGAGGAGAAGAGGCCAATAGAGGGTGGTTTGGGGACTTTTCCCTACCTGGGAAACCAGGTCTTCTGCTGGAGAGGTTGTGGCGCCCCCTGGTGGTTGCAGCGTGCAGGACCGTAGGCCAGCATTGGGCTGCTCAAGGGCCCCAGGCTGGGAAGTTGGGGCCTGTAGGCAATGTCAGACCCCTTGGGAGGAGTGATGGGCTAAAGCCTCCTCCTCCTAATCCCTTCCCATTGTCCCCTGCAGGTTCCCTGCATGTCTTTACAGCCTAAACAAAGCTAAGAGCCCAGATAGTGCCCAGTCAATGTAGACACAAGTTTTCCTTGTTGGTCTGGGGTCTTCTGTGAGATGTTCAGATAGTCTGTTGGCTTTGGTGGAGGCTCTTTTCCCAGTAGATTGTGTCTCCCTGTTGGGGTCACGATGTGGTGCTGTAGTATGTGGCAGGGGCCTGTGTTACAGTGCCCTGTTGCTCCACTACACAGGCTGTGCGTGGCCTTGAACGAGTCATTTCTCTGAAGAGGGAGGGATGAGTTATGGTGACTTGGCCTCTCTGCTTCCCCGGGCCCCGGAACTTCTTGTTCAGACCTCAGTGTCTCTGTGGCCTTACCCACACATAGGATCTCCCACCCGTGTGACTTGGAGGAAGGCTTCTAACATGTTTCATTTAGTATGTTTGGCTGTGGGATCACTACTTCTGTGCGTTGGACTCTGGGCTTTGGTGGGGGTGGGGCAGACATGGGCCGCCATTCATCTCAATCCCTGTCGTGTTCTTGTTACCCATCCCCCACAGAGGAAGAATATGATGAATATGCCCAGCTAGTGGAAGATGAAGAGGAAGAGGATGAGGAGGAAGAAGGGGAGGAAGAGGATGTGAGTGGAGAAGAGGAGGTAAGGAGATTAGGGCTGGCACCTGTGCGATCCACCTCGATTATCAGTCAGGGCACCCAGGAGCCTTGGGTTGTCTATTCCCCCGCCCACCCCCAGGGAAGGGAAAGGAGCCCCTTTCTGAGGTTTTTTTTTACTGTACAGACATAAAAAGTTCTGGGGAAGTTGGTTTCAGAGTAGGGAAGGGAGTGCTGGACGCAAGGGCTCAACGTGCTTTGGGGAGGCCGAGAACAACGTTTGGGGGTCGGTTTTACTTCTTTCACGGTGTGACTTTTGGGTTTTAGATTCAGATCGTCAGGCTTGGCCGCAAGCTCCCTCCCCTCACTGCTCCATCTTGCCAGTCCCTACTTATTTAATAACCAGTTCCAGCCCCGCCCTGTGCTAGCTGTGTGTCCTTGGACAGGTCACTTGGCTTTTCTGAGCCTCTTCACATCTGTGAAGTAGGAATCCCGTCACCTTCCTGACTGGGTTATTGAGAGTAAAGTACACACTGACGGGAGGTGCCTGAGGGGTGTATGGCGGCCACCCTGAGTCGCAGCTGTCCACACTACCCTCTTTGTTCTAGGTGTGCTGGGTTTTGAGTTCGCACGCTCAGGGTCTCCCGATAGCTGGGTCATTCATTTCCCATGAGTGTGGAATGCTCACTCTGTTCTTGCCACTAGTGGTTGGTACACCGGGGAGGACAGCAAGCACATGGGTAGAAGAGGCCTCCAGGCACACACACAGTACACACACCGTAGTCTCATTCTTTCCTAGTTTTCTGCCTCCTTGCTTGATAGTGCACGTCCACCTGCCACACGTACCACCTGAGCAGGTTTCCCAGCCTGCCTGCCCCAGGGCTCGGGATGGTGAATGCCAGCCAGCAGGAAAGCCGGCTCCCATCTGTTCCTACAGTGTCTCTTTCTTCTGGGCCCAAGCTGCCAGGCACATCTTTAAGGGATACTTGGGGGAGGGAGTGTCTTTCCCTGAGGACAGGGTAGTGGGACATACCGGCTGGTGGGTTATCCATTGTACTGTTCTGGCCTGTCCTAAGAGAGCCCCATGTGTGGGTTTTTGTTTTGTTTTTTTTTTCTGTAATCTCGTTGACCATCTGCCCATTTCCAGTTACTAGTGAAGAAGCACGTAAATACATACACACACAGTCCAGTAAATACATACACACACAGTCCAGGGAGAGAACTAGTCAATGACCCGAAAGCAAATTTACTTCAACAGTTCTTAGAAAGCGTAGGCAGCTGCCTGCCTTAGAACCGGGGGGCTTCAGGTACAGAGAGGCCAGCATGGAACTCTGGGAAGTACCCAGAGCAAGGGCCCTGGGTGGGGAGGATGAAGTCACAGGCTTGGCTGAATCCACAGCAAGTTGGAAGTGAAATCCTCAGGGGGCCCTGAGTTCTCCCCCCCCAGCCCCGGCTGCCTACGCTTGGCTTGGGGGAGTGGCCGGGAGAGGAGAGCTGGGCTTGTCCACTTGATTCTGGGTTTTGCTGAAACCGGAGTCTTCCCTTGAAGCCAAAACCATATTGGGGACAGATGCAAGAAAGGATGGCCTAGTTTCAGTGGCAGAGCACTGCCTGGGGAGCCCGTTCTCCTCTGAGCCTACACACTGTGGCAAGCTGCCTGAGTTCTAGGGACTTCACATCCGGAGTCCCTAACATGGGGCAGTCCACAACTGCTCCACCCCCAAGGTGGTTTGCCAATATCTCATGTGATGTTGGAAATGTCTTAGGGCACACGTTGAAAGCCTTCTGACTCAAATGGTCCCTTGATACAAAACAGTAAGAAGCCCTCCTGCATGTTTGCCTTGAGCTGCAGGCATTATCATGAGCTCTGAGGTGGGAGACAAGGCCTTCCTAGGCAGGGGCATTTAACTCTCCCTCTCTGTTTTTGAGCTCATGTATGTGTGCAGGTATAGTGTATGTACTTGTGTGTGCACACAATGTGTGGAGGCCGGAAGTGTCTTTCTTGATCACTCTCCACCCTATCTTTTGAGCCAGGGTCTCTCACTGAACCTGGAGCTCATTGATTTGGCCGAACTGCCTGCCACCGAGCTGGAGGGACCCACCTGTCTGTGCCTCCATGGTGGCCCAGCTTTCACATAGGTGCTGGGGTGGAGCTTGGTCCTCGGGCTTAGCTGCCTCTGAGCCCCTCCCCCAGACCCGGTGGGGGCCCGGCTCATCTCCTGCTGTCTGTCTTTGCCCCTAGGAGGATGAAGAAGGCTACAATGACGGGGAGGTGGATGAGGAGGAAGATGAAGAGGATGCTGGTGGTACGTCAGCCTTCTTGCTATGTCCTGGTGGCAGCCGGATCTTTGACTCTGGCGGTGACTTGCTTGGGCTCTGAGGGCTGGCGGTGGAAAGGGGGGGTATCCATCCGAGGGCCCGGATGCTTTCATGCCTTATTTCATTGGCCATGTGCGGCTCTGGGTTCCAGGGCCCCGGATGCTTTCACGCCTTATTTCATTGGCCATGTGCGGCTCTGGGTTCCCGTGGGGGCGGGGCTGCCTGGAAGATGGCTGCCTGTTAACCGTCCCGTTTTCCTCGCTTTTCCAGAAGAAGAAAGGAGTCAGAAGCGAAAACGAGAACCCGAAGACGAGGGCGAAGAGGATGACTAAAGGGGAATTCACCTATTTGGGGAAATTCCTGTTGTGATTTGACTGTTTTTACCCATATCCCCTCCCCCCCCCCCTCCTATTCCTGGCCCCCGAAACTTATTTTTTTCTGATTGTAGCGTTGCTGTGGGAATGAGAGGGGAAAAGTGTACTGGGGGTTGCCGGGGGGTGGGGGTGGGGGGAGGAATAAAATACTATTTTTACTGCCACTCTTTATTTTCCCCTCCTTTTTCCTTGTGTCTGGTTTTGTCCCCGTAATGCAATAGCTTAGTGCGCACCACGCAATTGTTTGTTCTTACTCTCTGGAGAGGGTGGCTTTGAGGTCTCCTTTTGGTATGTCCCACATCCCCAGAGTTGGTCAGGAGGCTGTGGCTGGCCTCCACCAGGTGACTCACAGCCCAGGAGGCGCCGAATCCCCAGCCCCTGTCTTCAGTAACTCTGTTCTGGTTCGTGTGGTCTCTGCTAGAGGCACCCAGCACCCGGGTTTGTAAATAGCAACCTAAAGGCGTATTTTGGCACTGGTTTGGGGACATTCCCCATCTCTCATCCCTTTTCCCCCTTCGCAGATGGCAGTGGGCTTTGCTTTTGCAAAAGAGAAACTTGTGTTTCTCTGAAGCTGTGATCCTGAGAGCTAAAAACGCAGGTTTAGGAGATACGAATAAAATGGGTTTGGTAATCATAATGAAAATAAGTGAACCTTCATATTTCAACTTCTTAAAAAAAAAAAAAACAACATAACCTGTCCTATCTTGTTGTGTAAAATATTAGAGCAGTCTGTTTTGCAGAAATGACAGGAGGTACTCCAGCCTAGAACGTTTTTTTGCAAATCTGAGCTCTGGAGGCTCGCTGCATGTCCACTGGGTAGCTTTGTTTTGTTTTGTTTTCCTTCTCGCATACCTTGGAGCACAGAAAAGGAATGCAAGGTTGTATTTTCTTGCCTAGTGGACTCTGAAGTGACCGCAGGCTCCTCCTGGCGAATGCTGCCTGCCTGCCTGTTTTCGGCGCCCCCCTTCCGGATTGCTTTAGAAGTGACATGCTGTTTCCTACCCCGAGTCTCATCTGTACAAAGAACATCTGCAACCCATTTTTCTCCCACCCTTGAGAAGAGCCAAACTTTGAGTTTTATGTCTGTTTGTCATTGATAAATTTCAATAAATCTTTTTGATACAATTTTTTTGGGGGATGGCTTCTTTTGAGTCCTTACGAGCCACTGATCGTCCGAGGATCAACCGCTGGCCCCGGAAGGAAGTCTTGTTAATGTCACCTGCTGAAACAGCAGCGTATGTCACCTTACACCAAGGCTGGAG
The DNA here is from genome assembly GCA_902168405.1 of Peromyscus aztecus. Taxonomy (NCBI): domain Eukaryota; kingdom Metazoa; phylum Chordata; class Mammalia; order Rodentia; family Cricetidae; genus Peromyscus; species Peromyscus aztecus. The sequence continues at coordinate 8,976 of CABHPQ010002455.1, forward strand.
ACTTTGTTCTCAAAGCAAGGCTGGGTGGGATGTGTGCTCCTTAAAGGCTACATTAAAAAAAAAAAAGGGGAAAAAAGGGGGGGGGGGCAGTATAAGACTTACTTATAATAAAAACATAAAACACCCAAAAGACAGACCAACAATAGCATTTGCTTTTTAATATCTTCAAGTATCTTTCATGTTTCTTTTCATATTGTAAAAGAATGTATGCTTTGAAAACTCAGGAACGTATAAAACATTATTTAACAAACCCTAGAGTTACAGCTGGTGTTTATTGTGTACTTTTTACTTACAGTCCTGGGCATCTCTGTTCTTGTAGTTTTCCCAAGCACTCAGACTGGCTCCCTGTTAATCCTGTGGCTGAGTTCTGATTGGTGTAATTGTAACCATACATATAGGTCATCGGATTATTTCTGGTTTCCCCTGCAGCAGACATTCTGATAAGTATTTACATTTAAAATTTTAAAAATCTATTCACATTTTGTGTGTGTGTGTGTGTGTGTGTGTGTGTGTGTGTGTGTGTGTGTAAATGTAAGGATGCATATCAGGACAACCTTTGGGAATCAATTTTCTCCATGGTATATGGGTCTCAGATTGAACTTGTGGCATCAGACTTTTATTTGATGGACTGCCTCTATCTTACCAGCCTCAAGAACATATTTTTAATCAGAGTTTAATTAAGTAGCCCTGGCTGGCCTGGAACTAACTCTCTCTCTCTCTCTCTCTCTCTCTCTCTCTCCCTCCCTCCCTCCCTCCTTCTCTTCATCTCTCTCTCTCCTCTCTCCTCCCTCCTCTCACCTCTCTGTATATCAGGCTGGCATCAATCTGCCTGCCTCTGTCTCCCTAGCAGACAAGATGGTCATTGGGCCAAAACTCCCTGAGCATTTTTGTAAAGGTCTTGTATGAGATTTCCCTAAAAATTTCCAAAATAGCAATCTGTGGGTGCACCAGTGATATCCACACCTCTTCGCACCCATATAGCTTTGCACCCCATAGCAAGCCCTCATAATCTTACAGGCATGGTTGAGTTTGAATGACTCTTAAATGCTTCTGAGATGACCTGGGGCTCACCTCACCCTGACACCTGCCCTTTTAGGTTAGCTACCCAGTCTGGCTCTGGAAGTAAGGTCAAGTGGTCTATAGGCTAAGCTCTGTGGTGATGGGGGCCAGAAGTCAGGCACACGTGTCCTGTGTCTTCCAGAGGGTAAGAACATGGGAGTGATGTGTCAGGACGGTACTGCCGACCCTAACACACCCCCCCCCCCCCCCCGTGGCTTTAATTGGCATAGAGTAGGTAGTGAGCAAGCTCTGCAGACAGCCTCTAGGGGACACCCTTGCTGTGCCAGGCTGTGTATTTCCATCAACCTTTGAGAAAAGTTGCTGTGACATTTTAAATATGAAGGTGCTGGGGAGCTGGCTCAGTCAGTCAGCTATAACCTCGAGGACCTGGGTACCAGCCTCAGCATCCATTGTCCAGAGCTGGATGTGGCATGTACTTGTAACAAGCATTGGGAGGTAGACAGGCAGATCCCTGGGCCTCACTGGTTGCCCAACCCCAGATCCTACTGAGAGACCCTGTGTTAGAAAGCAAAGTGACCAGCTAGGAGCAACCATTAAGGTTGACCTCTGACCTCTACAGGTTTGCACACATGAGTCCATGCTCTGGTCTCCCTGGAACCCACTCCTCTATAAATGAGAAAGGCTGAGTAGCTTGGGAATAAAAGGTGAAGCCCAGGTCAGTCACTCTGGTTCCTGTAATATTTGTTTCACTGAATGGGAAGGAAAACGTGAACCTTCTAATACTTTAAATACAGCCAGTCGGTAGGCTCTCGTAGTCTCCTAGAAGGTCACACAGACAAAAGAGCCCCAAGGAGCTGAGCTATGTCTGGTCCCAGAGCCCACCTTGGCCTTATCCTGGCCTCCTGCATCTTTGACTTGTGGCTTGCTAGGTGAGGCATCATGAGATGGTTCCTCAGCTCACACCAGCATGACTCAAGTCACCAATGTGCTAGCAAGTGCTATACAGATGAACAAGAAGTTACCCAGCTCCAGCTGTCCACAGTGGCACCTACCCAGTAATCCAACTTGGAAGTTGGAAGCTAGAGGATCAGAAGTTCAAGGCCATCCTTGGCTACATGGCAAGGTTTTGGACAGTCTGCTTACAGGAGAATTTGTCCAAAAAATAATCCAGAAGCCTCCCAGTTCACCCTCTCATTTGAAGTTCTGGGAGGGCAAGTGATAGGCCCAAGGTCACACCACAAGGGAGTGGAAGAGCCGTGCCTTAAGCCTAGGATGCCTTTTCTGGGCTTTGGTACATGCCTCTACTGAACTGTGTGGTTGAGGAGAGCTCTACAGTAAGGATGGAAGGGATGAAGGGCAGTGTTTTCCAGGAGGAACAGAGCAAACCCACAGGTTTCATGTGGTGATAGAACTCATCAGTTCTCCACATTCCTGATGCTGACAACCAATGGGAGGTTCTGCACCTCCTTCCTGGTGCAGTCACTGCCTGGAGAGAGGAGGGGAGCTGGGGTGGGGGGTGATACTCTGGGTGTGACCTCCAGGCCAACAAGCTTTGAGTCCATCGCTCCCTTCAGTCTCCTAGACTGCACAAAGATGGAAACTGAGCTTCAGAAGCAAGAAGGCCATCCAGCTAGTAACCGCCTTAAAGCCCCAGCCAGGTCTCTGACACCAGAGACACCGCTCTTCTCCTGTGTTAGAAGTGCTAGCAGATGCAGGCCAGAGGTGAGCAATTCAGGCTGTCTCATTTGCTGACTTGCAAAGACTATTTATATCCTGGTTCGGAAATTCATTGTTCACATTTGGAAGGATTCCCACACTGGGTCCCTAACGAGCGGTCCCTGTGGCAGGCTGAAGAAGGCCAGAGATGGGGACACGTTTGAAGCTGAGTGACTTGGCAGACCCTCTAGAGATTGGAGAAAGCCAAACCCAGTGAGACTTTGTCACTGTGAACCCAGAAGCAGACGCAGGAGACATAACAGTCCCTCTTAGTGGGGGACCATTGGAATGTGGATGGGAACACTCTCCATTCCTGAAGTTCAGTTGGATGATGTCTCACTGCGCACTCTCAAGGATAGAGGGTGTTTTCACAGTCTGCCTGGTGTCCAGAGACATATGGATAGTGGTAGAATAGAGACAGTTTTGTTGTTTGAAAGACTTTTATTATTTGAAATTACACGTATGTGTGTGTCTGTGTGGGGGTAAATGCACATGAGTGCAGGTACCCAAGGAGGCCAGAAAAGGAAGTCTGTCTACTCTGGAGCTGGAGTTAGAGGCAGTTGTGAGCCATCCAGTGCAAATGCTGGGAATCAAACTGAGGTCCTCTGCAAACACAGCCTCCTCTCCTGTTCCATGGACACAGTTTATTAAGAGAATGCTCAGGCCAGGCATAGTGGCAAACACCCTTAACCTCAGCACTCAGGAGGAGGGTGGATCTCTGAGAGTTCAAGGCTACCATGGTCTACATAGTTCTAGGCCAGTCAGGGCTACAAAGTGAGACCCAGTCTCAAAAAACAAACGAACCAACAAACAAACCCAACAACCAAAAGGAGAACAGACACATCTTACTGCCTGAGCATAGGACTGGGAGGAACCTGGTGCATCTTCCAGGAAAAGCCTCATCCTGCAACCAGAGCCAGGAAATCAGGGTAGCCGGCTTCCCACAGCTCCGTTCATCCTCGGTCTGGCCAGTGCAAAGCAGGCAGCTCTTAGTGGTCCTTGCACAAGTCTCTACTTTGCTTTTCATTCATGAGAACTCTATTTGGTTCACAATCATCCCCACAGAAAGACTGCACACACTTAAGTGCTCAGTAACTATTAGCTGCTTAGTCCTGAGCACAGCAATGGACAATTTACAGAACTCAACCCAGGGTTCCCCAAAATTCCCTGACAACAGTCCCCAGGCCTTGCCCCCTGGGAATTCTGGTCCAGCACCTCCAGATTGGGACCTGGAAAACCCAGGGCTCAGGGTTTTAGTAATACCCAAAGCAGTCTTGTCATGAGAGAAGTTTGGGTGTTGTGGTAGTTTCAATGTAGGTGGCTCCCATAATCTCACAGGAAGTGGCACTATTAGGAGATGTGGACTTGTTGGAGTAGATGTGGCCTTGTTGGAGGAGATGTGTCACTACAGAGGTGGGCTTTGAGGTCTCCTATGCTCAAGATACTGCCCAGTGACTCAGTCCACTTCCTGTTGCTTTCTGATTAAGATGTAGCCAGTTCCGCTCCCCACCATGAAGATAATGGACTGAACCCCTGAATCACCACCTCAATTAAATGTTTTTCTTTATAAGAGCTGTTGTGGTCATTGTGTCTCTTCACAGCAATAGAAACCCTAACTAAGACAGGTGTATTAAAGTGAACACCACCAATGACCTGGAGGAGGTTTGATTAAGGGAAGTGAGACTCAGAGAGATGAGTGACCTAACCAAAGTCACACAAAGGCAAATAGCAGAGGTGAGCTTCAAGTCTGGGTCTACATGATCTTCCAAGCTCCTGTGGGAAACGGGTGACAGCAGCCACCTGCATGTCTCAAAGCCTGGGAGATGATGGTAGACAGCAAGGGGAAGTGGAGATTGAAAGTTTTTGTTTTTATTTTTTTCAAACTTTTTTTTAAAGATTTATTTGTTTATTATGTATACAACATGTATGACTAGAAGAGGGCACCAGATCTTATTACAGATGGTTGTGAGCCACCATGTGGTTGCTGGGAATTGAACTCAGGACCTCTGGAAGAGCCATCAGTGCTCTTAACCTCTAAGCCATTTCTCCAGCCCTATTTTTGTTTTTAAATGATGAGCCAGAGAGATGGCTCAGTGTGTAGAGGCACTTGCTACTGAATCTGGAACCCTCATGGTCGAAGGACAGAACCAACTCCTACAGGCTGTTCTTGACCTCCACCTGATAAATAAGTCAATGTAATTGTGTGTGTGTGTGTTCTCTGTATAAGAGCCCTGGCTGTCCTGGAACTGGCTTTGTAGCCCGCCTCTGCCTCCCAAGTGCTGGGATTAAAAGCGTGCACCACTACACCCAGCGAGTAAATGTAATTAAAAAAAAAAAAAAAGATGGCTAGCTGGAAATATAGCTCAGTGGTTGAGCATGTGCCTAACATGTGTCAGACCCTAGGTTGAATCTGTAGCTCAAAATCTAATAAGTCTTTTAATAAAAAACCCAGAGCCAGATACTGGGGTAAATGCTGAAAGACCAGAGAGACAAAGGAACAAGCCACTGCCATGTCTTAGCTCTAGGACCCCTCGGCCTGAAAAAGCTTTAGTTCCTTATATACCTTTCTCCGCCCAGCTATTTACTTCCTTCCTAGTGCTGGGATTAAAGGTGTGTGACTCCCAAGTACTGGGATTAAAGGTCTGTGTCACCACTGCCTAGCTCTGTTTCTCTCCTAGACTGAATCAATCTCATGTAATCCAGGGTGGCTTTGAACTCACAGAGATCCAGATGGATCTCTGCCTTCCCAGTGCTAGGATTAAAGGTGTGTGCCACCACTGCCTGGCCTCTGTGTTTAATCTAGCGGCTTGCTCTGTCCTCTGATCTTCAGGCAAATTTTATTAGGGTACACAATATATCACCACACAAATCCTCAACATTTCAAACAAAATGGTGGTGATTTCCCAGTAAAGAATTCAAGCAACTCAAACAGTTCCGTGACACGTGGAGAGCAAAGCTCTCAGTGCTGCCTGGTAATTAAAACAATCTTGACCTGACAAGATGGGGAGTGGTGCTTGCTGCCAAGGCCACCAGTCTGAGGTCAAGCTCGTGATACACACGGTGAAAAGAGAGAGCCGGCTCTCACAAGTTGTCCTTGACCTCCACACTTGCACTGTGACACTTCACCCCTAACACAAATTAAAAGGGCTAGGGATAAAGCCACGCCTGAGGCTTTGGGTTCAGTATGGCGTTCAACATTTAAAACAACAAAGAGCCAACAACACAGAAACTGTCCCTGCTTCCCTTTTAAAATGTATATACAGTAAAGTTGATACATTAATTTGGTATAATGATGCAGTTCACGGACTTAATTATTTTTTTCCAGACAGGATCTCATATATTACAAGATGGCCACACTCTCTATGTATAGCCAACAATGAGTGGCCTTGAAATTCTGTTGCTCCTGCCTCCCTTCCCCTCCCAAGTGTGAGGATTACAGGCGGGTTCCACCACACCCAGTTGATGTGGCCCTGAGAATCAAAGCCAGGGTAAGCATACTGACAGGGCTATCTCCCCAGCCCTCAGTTCTTCTTTTGGTTTTGAGGTAGGTAGGGCTTTACTATGCAGCCCCAGCTGGCCTGACACTAACTCATTTGGCTGGACTCATTCTTGGTTGTAAAAAGAAATAGCTTTGTCCTTGGGAATTTCCTTACCCTTCCTTGAGGTGTTGTGGGCTTCAGGAGGCAAGAGACCTGGATTCTCATCCTAGTTCTGAGACTAACTAGCTAGGTCACGGCTGATAGGTGCCCTTTCTGGACTGTGAAGAGAACAGTTTGGGCACTGTCTTGGTCAGGGTTTCTGTTGCTGTGATGAAACACCATGACCAAAAAGCAACTTGGGGAGGAAAGGATGTATTTGGTTTACACTTTCACATCACTGTTCATGTTGAAGGAAGTCAGGACAGGAACTCAAACAGGGCCGGAACCTAGAAGCAGGAGCTGATGCAGAGACCATGGTGGTGGTGGGGAGTGCTGCTTACTAGCTTGCTCCGCATGGCATGCTCAGCCTGCTTTCTTATAGAAGAACCAAGGGCCACCAGCCCAGGGACAGCACCACCTTTAATGGGCTGGGCCCTTGCCCATCAATCACTAATTGAGAAAATACCCTACAGTCGGATCTTAGGAGGCTTTTCTCAAAGGAGGTTCCCTCCTTTCACATAACCTTAGTTTGTGTCAAATTGACATAAAACCAGCCAGCTAGAGCCGGGCAGTAGAGAGACGCACCTTTAAATCCGGCACTCAGGAGGCAGAGGCAAGCGGATCTCTGTAAATTCGAGGCCAGCCTGGGCTACAGAGCTAGTTACAGGGCAACCAGGGCTACACAAGGAAACCCTGTCTCGAGAAACAACAAACAAACCAACCCAAACAAACAAACAAACACCTAGTCAGCACAGGCAGTCACATGGGGAGTATCAGGTGATGGTTTGTTGTTTTGCTGCCCAAAACTCTCTTCAAGATAGTCATTATCCAAGGTCACCCAACCAGAAAGGCATCGGTAGCATCAGAACCCATAGCCTCCTGGCCTGCAATACAGGCATGTCTCCTGAGCTCTCAGGGCTGGCTCAGCTCACAGTCAACCAGAGCAAGACTCATCTTGACTAATTTCACACCTGTTCTCAAGATTCTAGCTCTCAGACCCAGCACAGTCCTTCCTCCCCTCTCTGCTTCCAAGACAGTGACAAAGTGTTCCCATCATCCCTGGGGACAGATGTCTCACAGCAAACATGTTCTGAAACTCAGGTACGAGAAGAATGGGTCTCTGCTGCCAGCCAGGCACTGGCTGTTTCCAACACCAGTTGCTTCTGGTGCTTAAAAAAATCAACCGAGCCGGGCGTTGGTGGTGCACGCCTTTAATCCCAGCACTCGGGAGGCAGAGGCAGGCAGATCTCTGTGAGTTCGAGGCCAGCCTGGTCTACCAAGTGAGTTCCAGCAAAGGCGCAAAGCTACACAGAGAAACCCTGTCTCGAGAAAAAAAAAAAAATCAACCGAGGCTGCAAGGCTGGAAGGGCCAAACTCTGCTGGGACGGGCCATCCTGAGACAGTGCCATATGGCCTTAGACAAGCCACCTCTCACTGCATGGATCTAGAAGGCTCAGGAGGTCAGAGCATACATTCTGCTAGAAACTGTGTGGGAGGAAGAGTTGTAGATGACATGGGGAGTATGGGATCTTGGAAGTTTGACTTGTAATGGCTATTCTTGGTTGTCAACTTGACAACCTCTGGAGTTAGCTAAAATCCAAGAATGGAGAGCACACCAGTGAGGGATTTTTGCTTAATTTGAAGTAGGAAGATCCACTTCTAATACAGATCTTGAAGGTAGAAGACATATGCCTTTAATCTGGATCTTGAGGTGGGAAGACAGACCTTTAATCTGGGCCACACCTTCTGCTGGAAGCCCATTTAAGGACATGGAAGAAGGATGCTTTTGCTCTTTACCTGCTTGCCCTCACCTTGCTAGCAAGTTCATTTCTTCACTGGCATTAGAACCCGCATCTTCAGAATTCCAGCATATACTGAAGACCAGCTGAGGCATCCAGCCTCATGAGCTGAGCAACTGTTAGATTCTTGGACTTCGCATTCACAGCCAACCATTGTTGGGTTAACTAGACTGCGCCTATAAGTCATTCCAATAAATCCCCATTATATATACAGAGAGGCATTCTGCCAGTTCGGTTGCTCTAGAGAACCCTCATTAATAGTCTTCCATAGAGACAGGGCACCTCATCCTTTGTAACAGAAGAGGAAGAGAAAGGCCATAGATTGCCTAAGTGGGAAGGTTCACTGGTGGGAAATTGGGAAGAAGGTACCAGGTAGCTTTTGAAGAAAATGTAGTCCGGGGTCATCAATAAGACTCAGGCACAGTGAAAGGTGGGATGGGGATAGGGCTTGAGGTGGGTACAGAAGGGATGAGGAGGTTTTTCTGGGTGTTGGAAAGCAGCCACAGGGCAACAGAAGGTAGGCTGCTCATGAAGTGGAGACTAACGCCATTGAGTGAGGCTTTAAAGAGGGAAGTTTAGGAGTTGGGGCTATAGCTCAGTGGGTAGAGTTCTTATCTAGGATGTGCAAAGTCCAAGTTCCTTCCCCAGCTCTGCAAACACTGGACATGGTGGTGTGTACCCACAATCTTGGCACTTGGGAGGTAGAGATAAAAGGATCAGAAGTTCATGGTCATCTTCAGCTGCATACTGTGTTCAATGCCAGTCTGGGATACATGAAACCTTGGCTCAAAACAAACAAACAGCAGCCCTCTAAGGTAGAGTGCTTGGGAAGTTATGAGGCTGCAGTTTGAGCTCTAAGCTAGTTAAGGAGGTGAGTCAGGGTGAGAAGGAAGACCAGTAGAGGTGCTGAAGGCCAGAGGTGGAGGTGTTCAAGGAGAAACAGTGACAGGAAGAAGAGAAAAGACGTAACTGTGGGAGTGAGTGTGTTCCCAGGTGGAGGTGAGTGGTGTTTTCCCAGCACTTCAGAGACAGAAGCAGAGACATCAGGAGTTCCAGGTCATTCTCAGCCTTAGTCAGCTCCTAGCCAACCTGGGTTTTATGAGGTCTTTTCTCAAGAAGGGTTCTAGCCCTTTCTCTCTGCGCTTCCTCCACGTCTCCCCTTTGAGGTAAACAGCTTTATTCAACCATGACCTTCCATGATAACCTCCTACCTCAGCACAAACCCAGAAACAATGGACTCAGTTGACCATGGACTAAAACCTCTGAAGCCATGAGCCAAAGGAAATCGTTTGTCCTTTTAAATCATTTGTCACGGTGATTGTCTTAGGGTTTCTACTGCTGTAAAGAGACACCATGACCACAACTCTTATAAAGGAAAATGTTTAATTGGGGTGGCTTACAGTTTTAAAGGTTGAATCCATTATTATCATGGTAGAATATGACAGTGTGTAGGCAGACATGGTGCTGGAGCGTTAGCTTAGAGTTCTACATCTTGCAGGCAACAGGAAGTGAACTGAGACACTGGGTATGGCTTGAGCATATATGAGACCTCAAAGCCCGCCCCCACGATGACATACTTCCTCCAACAAGGCCACACCCACTCCAACAAAGCCACACCTTCTAACAGTGCCACTCCCTTTGGAGGCCATTTTATTTCAAACCACCATAGTGACAGAAAATAACTAAGCTTCCAAAGCAGGAAGCTCTTTAGAGGAGGTGAGGGGGCGGGGGATGGAAATGAAGCAGTAATGGAGAATGAAAAGAATTCCCCAAGTCTGCATTCAGGAACACATGAAAAAAGGACAGCTTCCCTGTGGCTGCTTCACTCGAAGACTTCAAGGGCACAGGGTCATCGAACAGAGCCAGAGGCCACCAGGAAGGAGCTCCATCAGGCAGTGTGCAAGGGAGGAGGCCTGCCGTCTGCTAACCACTGAGCTACACCTAGTGTATGAGCTACTTTTCTCATTGCTCTAACAAAGCAAGCAACAAAGACAGCTAAGGATGGAAAGGTTTGCTCGACTCACCATTTGCGGGTACAGTTTTGGGGTAGTCACAGTGGCAGGGACATAATGGAGCTGGTCACAATGGGTCCAACAGTCGGAAAGCAGAGAGAACGTGGGTGCTCAGTTCACTTTCTTCTTTTCATTCGGTCCAGGACTCTAGCCCAGGGAATGGTGTTGCCCACATTTGGGGTGGGTCTTCTTAATTTAATTAGCTCAATATAGAAAGTCCCTCCTAGACATACTTAGATGTGGGGAGAGAATGAAGTCCTAAGTAAATGGATGTTATTGACATGAGCATAGATAACTATGTCAAGGGCCCCAGTACCTCAGACCCATAGGAATGGCAAAGTCTTCCCTGGATTTGAGTTTTCAGGTTGACATTGTATATTAGGAACTATATAGGTGAAGATGCTTGCCTTTGACATTGAAGACCCAAGTTCTGTCCCCAAGACCCATATGGAGAGAACCAACTTCTGCAAATTGTTTTCTGATCTCCACATGAGCACCTTGTTATGTTTGCACCCAAACATATCACTAATAAACACATAACTAAATAAATACATAAATGTAATAAGAAGGAAAATAGCATTTGTTCTTCTGTCTGCAACTTCCACACATTTCAAGCAGATGATGGGACAGAGTTGGGGCAGGAAGAACACTATGCACTCCCATTCGGGTAGTCAATCAAGGTGATAGTTAAAACGGCACTTGTGGGTGGTGCTGGTTACCACGCAAGCCACGGCCACGACTACCAGAGTTAGAAAGAGCTTCATTAGAAAGAAACCAGGCCTGGAGAGAAAGGAAGAGGAAGATGGTGGGAGGGAACAGAGCAGAGAGCAGAGAGGAACCACATAAAAAGAGCACAGAGAGAGTGTATGGGGGTCCATGTCCAGCTTTTTAAGGTGGGGATTTCGTGACCACACAGTCGCTAGTGTGTGATGATGATGTAAGACTCAGGACACAGGTCCACGAGCTGTGCATGTACAGAATCCTTACATTCCAGACTTTTGCTTATTATAAAGAAGTGAGTGAATAGGAATAAGGAGTGTTGTTTCTCCTGGAAAAAACTGCTGCCAGCTGACTTGGTGGGCGTCGGTTGACTCTTAGGGGGAATAGGGGAGGGGGGGTCGTCCGAGGTAGACAGGCATTCTGGGATAATGGGCTGTCCTGCTGCCCTGGAGCCGTCCATGCCTCTTGGTTTGGCACTCTGGCTGCTTTTGTGTCTGACAGGATGCTGGTGAGACAGAAAAGGCCTGAAGTAGATCGGACCTGTCCAGATGGATTTAAGTTGGTTTCTGGAGCTTGGGAAAAATTTTGAACATGTTAAGAAGCAGCCATGAGAAGATTAGTGACCTTTTGTGGTGTTTAGTACTCTGCTTGTATTATTTAATGTTAATGATAGAGACAGAGAGATTGGAACATGTTAAGCTTTATCAGAGACAGATTATTTAAGGCACCTGCTTTAACAGTAATAGATGGTTATATTAAAGTCTGTTTTTGTAGAGCCCAGACACTTTTGGGTCTGGGGGTGTAGATACCTCTTAGCTGTTACAGTTTCTTACTCGATGATCTCTAGACTCCAGTTCTGTGGAGTGAACAGTGAGTTAGAAGAGGGAACTGGGAAGAGAAAAGCTTGTGGTGTGTGAGAACTTATTTCTTTGGAATTAGGGACACGGCAGAGATCAGGGTCCTGTCTGTGTGCGCGAGGAGGAGAGGCGCTGCTGACAGGTCTGGAGTGAGGTACATGGAGGGAGCATTGAAATGAAAGCTCCTATCTTAGCTGGAAAAATCTTTTCCCATTAAGTAACCCTGAAAGTACAATTAAATCTGGTGGTGGGGGGGGTAAGGCTGTCCTCCTTACCCCAACAATAGGGAAACAAGGAGAGGTGACACCCCAAAACTCTCCCAGGACCAGGTCAGTGGCTCTGGTGTCCAGAAGGAAAGAAACGGATCACTTCCATGCTGTGTTCTGGGTTCCTTGCCGAGCCTGTGGCCAAGCCTAGGTCTGCTGGAGGTCTTAGCTTGATGTTCCCATGTCATCTTGGTGCCTAGGGGCAGTCAGCTGACCAGTTGTCTTTCTAGGCAGCACTTTCAACAAGACTCAGTTGATGGCCTGGCGGGCACACACTAGCCCCCGTGGCCTTTTTTTCCTCACTTAAAGGAGGAACCCAACGGCTTTCAGGAACCAGGATGTGCCAGTACTTGGCAAATTTATTCTCAGGCTTTTGTTTATCTCTTCCCTATGCCTTGAATACCACAGATGACATTTTCGCCTGTGGGGTCAGGAGCCTTGCTCTCCAGATGCTTAAGTTTTAGTCCCATGTTGGGGAGGTCCGAGGGACAAGAGAAGGATTTTACTCCACGTCTTGAATTTTTATTTTTTTTCCTTGATGTTTGCTGGCTTCAGGACAGCTTTAGGAAGATCTGCCAAGAGGCAGGCTATAAACTGATCTCTGGCTAAAGAGCCATCCTTATTACTGTGATCCCCATGTGGGTCCTGATTGTAAACTTATTTGCATGCATCCTAGCCGGCTTCCAGACCCGTCTGTGCCTCTCAGGGCAGCTTGAGAATGAGTGGGAGGAGTTAAGGTGAGTTAAAGTGAGAGTCAGCAGAAGGGCCCCCACGACACTAGAGAGCCCACCCCCTCGTTCAGGAGTTAAGGTGAGGTGGGTTAAAGCCCGCCCGCTGTCGGAGAGCGGAACTCAGATAGACAGAAGTGGGTGCACATGGCAGGGGGCTGTAGGGGGAGGCAGAAGGATCAGAGCTTCAGTAGGAAGCTTGGGGATAAGGTAACTCTTTTCATTTGCCCGTTCGCTGGCAGAAGTTCCTGTGAAGCTGTTATGTGGTCAAATTTACTGGTATCCACCAAATTTACTGATGATATCCACCCTTATGTCCCATGGCTGCAGCCGAGAGAGAAAAATTAAAAATGAAAATAACAAACCAGGATCCTAGGCTCCTATCTCAAGCATCCCTGAGGCAAGGAGAAGGATCTATGAATCAGCACAGGTTACCCAAACCGTTGTCACGGTATGAGTAAGGGCTGGGAGTGTACATAGCATGTGGACCTCCCGGTGGTCTGACAGCATCCTATATTTTGTCAAGATAAAATGTGTCCTTGCCAGTGCAGCCCAAAGACCCCTCCCCCCCCCCCCGGGGGGGGGGGGGGTCCAGCACAAATAATATACCTCAGGCTGCAGAGCCGTGGGAAGGGACTCGCCAATCGCATGTGTGGTGGAGACGCGGTGGCGGGATTGCTGTGCGGGTCCAGCAGCTGGGAAAATGGAAAAAGTGGGTCTGACAGTCACTGGGCAGTCGCAGGTCTTCAGTTAGGTTTCTGATACTCAGCCGCGGACACTGAGTGCACAGAATTTCCTATCCGAGTCCATGGTACCAATGATAGTAAAATGGTGCTGGTTGATTGGTGGAAAAGTCACGGCCCACAGCAGAACACAGTGTTAGCTTTTAGAGCTTTATTAGGAGGGAAAGGTGGAGAGAGAGCCAGGCCTGGGGGAGGGGGCAGAGTGGGAACAGAGAGAGGAAACACAGGAAGAGAGTGCGGAGAGGGAGGGTGGGGGTCCGTGTCCGGCTTTTTAAGGCGGGGATTGCATGACCACGAAGTCCACCAGTGCCTGATGATGATGTAAGATGTAAGACACAGGACCCCGAGCTGCGCATGTACAGAATCCTAACACAAGGTGTTCACAGAGTTGCTGGTTGTTTTCTGCTGCTTGTCTTTTCTGAGTCTCCGGGGCTTGCTGGCCCTCGTTTGGGAGCCTTTCAGTTTTCTGTGCCCCCACACATCCCCATTCTATGTTGTAGCTGGGTACAGGGGTAGTCCTCTCCTGTCACCTGGGGTCCATCTACTCTCCTAGACCAGTTCCAGCGGGAAGTTCTGGGAAGGAGCCTCCTGGTACACACCCACTTAACCATACACAGACGTCAGGTGTTCCCTCTACTGACATTCCTTTGGCCAGCATTCCAGATCTCATTGCTGGAAGTCAGATGTCAAGGAGAAAATCAGGGGGCACCCGCAGCAGCCCAGCTGTGGAGAGAGCATACACGGGCATTCAAAGAGACTTGCAACAAGTGCCCTTCTGTCACCCAAACACAAGGCTGCTCCAGGACCTTGGGCATCAGTTAGCTCTGCTGTCCTCTGCATGTCCCAGCCAAAACAAGCTGTTTGAGCCACTTAACCATCTGCAGCAGGGAACCTTGCCCTGGTCGGACAGTTTCTGCTTTCTACGGTGAATGAAGAGGAGGACATGACAGCTTCAAGGTGTGGTTGAGGAGAAGGGTTCTATTGTAGATACGGAGAGAACAGTCAGAGGCGCCTGAAGAGTCCAGACTGAACCGGACCACGAGAGGAGAGGGGGCGGGGAGCAACAGAAGAGAAGAGAGGGCACGTGGACCAAGGCAAGAGAACGCATGGCCAAAATGGCCGAGTTACATTGGAATCCGAAGCTGGGGGACGGAGGAGAAGCCCAGTCCCTGGGTTGGAGAGGTTAAGGGTAGCGGGCAGGCGGGGGTGAGAAGAGCTGGGAGGAGCCATGGGTAGTGAATGAGACTTGTCCCAGGTTTCTTTGGGACCTGACAGACAGCATGCTAGTTTCTGTTGCTGTGACAGATACTGAGAGAACTGAGATAAAAAGAAAGGCATATTTACTCCTGCTCACTGTTTCAGAGGTCATCTGACCTGCTGGCTCCCTTGAGTCTAGGCCTCTGAGGTAACATGCGATGGTGGAAAGGCAGGGTGGAACAGAGCAGCTGCTCACCTCATGGTGTCTAGGAAGCAGAGAAGAGATATGAGAAAGGGAAGGAGACAATGTATGTCACCCTTCAAAGACCTATCTCCAGTGATCTACTTCCTCCAAGCAGGCCTCACTTCCTGATGTCTCTGCCACCATGCAACAATGCCGTCAGTTACGGATCTATCGTCAGGTGAACTCACGATGAAGCCAAAGCCCTCATGACTCAACCACTTCCCAGTGGCAGCATCTACCAGCTGGGAATCAAATTTCTCCATTCAAGCTTTTGGGGGACATTCATATCTACATCGGACCAGGCTCCAAGCCCTGCTCCAGTTGTCTGGTCAGGGCACTCCAACCTTGAGCGATAGACCCTCCCAATAGTGCAGAAAGGACCACCAGGGCTCCATTCCAGGGGAATCTGTGGGTGTGCTTGCTTTTTGTTTGTTTGTTTGTCCGAGGCAGGGTCTCATGTATTCCAGGCAGGCCTTCAGCCTGCTATGTAGCCAAGGATGACTTTGAACTTCTGACCCTCCTGCCTCCACTTCCCTAGTGCTGGGACTATAGACGTGCTATAGTGGTATTTTATTTGTACTGAAATGTGATTTTATTTGTATGTTAATAAATAAAGTTGCCTAGGGGTCAGAGCTATTAGCAAGCCATAGCGAAAGCTGGTTGTGGTGGTGTACGCTGGTAGGATTTGCTGAAGGAGGTGCACGCCTTTAATCCCAGCACTTGGTAGGCAGAACTAAGTAGAGCTCTGTGTGTTCAAGGATACAGCCAGCATTGGAGACACACACTCCAATGTGTGTCTGGAGGTCTGTACAGACAAGCAGTGATGAGGCAGTCACGTGGTTGGGTTACAACCAATGAGAAGACAGAACACAAAGTCTATATAATGACAAACAGACAGGAAGTAGCTCTCTTTCGGAGAGGTCTCTTGGCTGAAGAAGCTAGCTGCAGCAGGCGGGTAAGGCTCTTAGCTCTGACCTCTTGGGCTTTTATCTTTACATTGACTCTGTGTTTCTTATTTAATAAGATGGTTAGTTACATCTACAACGTGCTCTGTTAATGTGGTGCTGGGGTTTGAACCCAGGGCTCCATGTGTGCTAGGCAAGAACTCTGCTGAGCTACATCCCACCCAATGCTTTCCTCTTGATGTTTCCTAGACCCACTAAGAAATCAGCATTTGTTTGTGTT
This sequence comes from Peromyscus aztecus, assembly GCA_902168405.1. NCBI lineage: Eukaryota > Metazoa > Chordata > Mammalia > Rodentia > Cricetidae > Peromyscus > Peromyscus aztecus. The sequence goes on from CABHPQ010002455.1 coordinate 25,101, forward strand.
TTGAGACAGTTTCTCTATGTAACCCTGGCTGCTGTGGAATAATCCTTTTGTACACTGGGAAGATAGTTTGTGCCCATTGACTTAATAAAGAGCCAACTGGCCAATAGCTAGACAGAAAGAGGTTAGGCAGGAGAGCTGAGAGAATGCTGGGAAGAAGGGCAGAGTTGCCAGCCAGACATACCAGGCTGGCCTCAAACTCACAGGGATCTGCTTGCCTCTGCCTCCTGAGTGTGACTTGTTTATCAGCAAACCCCTAGGATCCTCTGTCTCTACCCTACTCAGTGTTGAGGTCACGTGCATTCCATCACTCCTGGCTTTTCTGTAGGTTCTGGGGATCTGATTTCAGGTCCTCATGCTTACACAGCAAATACTACCCACTAAGCAATCTCCCTTGGCCCACCTGGTGTGTGTGTGTGTGTGTGTGTGTGTGTGTGTGTGTGTGTGTGGTGTGTAGTGTGTAGTGTTGTGGGGTGGAACCCAGAGCTCTGTACACACTAAACATGCTCTACCACTGAGTTACATCCCCAAACCCTCATATGAAATGTAGTAACAAGCAAAAGTAGCCTACAGTGATAGATGTCCAACACTGGTTTGTCGCCAGGAGCACAGGGATGGGGCTGTATAGAGAGAGGCAGGGGGATGGACCTGGAACGACAGAATTACTCTACATCTTAATTGGGATGTGGATTATACATGTGCATGCATTTATCAAAATTCATCAGCCATGTAAGATTTATGAATTTCACTGTATGTAAACTAAAAAGCCATATCACTGTAAATAAAGTGAGCCACAGCTAATGGCGTGTGTGCTGAAGCATTCAGCGATGAAATGGCACTGATTTCTGGAATTTGTTTAGTAATGCATAAAAATTAGATGTATCAATGTACATGTGATAAAGTAAATATAGAAAAAGGTTAATTACAAAAGAGAGGTGGTAAATATATTATCAGCTTTTCTGTGTATATGAAAAATGTTGTCATGAAACAACAGTGCGAAGATTATATGCAAAACCAAGATTATAAAATGACAGCCATAGCCAATCTGTAATCACCTAGAAGGCTGACATGTTTTTACATTCAACTAAAACACGATTTTTTGTATTACCAAAGTAAAAAGGGCTGTGAGATCGCTCAGTGAATGGAGGTGCCTGCTGCCAAGCCTGGCCACCTAAGTTTGATCCCGGGAACCTGAACCCAAGGTGGGAAGAGAAAACTAACACACACACACGCATGCATGTACACACATAACTGTATATAGAAACTTTGGACTGGTTGGATATAGTGGCTAACACCTGCAATCCCACACTCAGAAGGCAGAGGCAGGCAGATCTCTATGAGTTCAAGGCTAATCCATTGCACACAGCGGGTTCCATCTCCCTGTCCCTTCCCTCACTTGGGAAGGGGGATTTTTAATGTTTTTGTGAAGCTTGTGGGAGCTCTTTGTGAGGTAACGGTATTAATCCCATGCCTCAGGTGTTTCTCTCAGTTTATTATTTACCTTTAAATTCATTTTGATTTTGAAGTAATTGCAGATAATGTGATTTTTCATGTCAGGAGTGTATAACTGTTGCACTGTGGGTGAATGTTTATGAATTCTGCAATTATCTTCTGGTTAGCAAAAATAAAATGAATGTATTTATTTATTTATTTTATTTAACATAATGTTTTCATTGATGCTTTGGGGATTTCACACCATGCACCCCACCCCTCACTTCCTAGTACTTCTGTGTCTGCTCCCCACCCTTGTGACCCCTCGAAGTAATTTTTAAAAAATAGAAAAATATAGAAAAAGCAAGTCCAATTTGTGTTACCTATATACTCATTGGAGCGTGGTCAAACTCTCAGTGGCCTGCCCGGGCCTTTAGATAGGACTGAGTCCTTCCCCTTACTTTGTCCTGTCCACCATCAATTGTGGAGCACTACACTTCCGCATCCTTATCACACTTTTTAAGGGTTCTCTTCAATGGCTTCCTCTTTAGGCTGTTGCTTTTTGGGGTGGTGGTGGTAGTGAGTGTTGGGGTTGTCACAGAAGCCTTCCATGTCCCTCTTTCTCAACTGTGAGTCTGCAGTCATTGATATCATTGCAAAAGTAGCTTCCTTGCTCCTACAGTCAGAGGGAGCCCAGATCATGGGCTTCCACATGGCCTCTGGTGACAACACAGTCCATGAACATGATGGCCCCCAGCTGCAATAGGAACACAGTTTCAGGCAAGGCCCTCAGAGGCAGCCCAGACCACAGACATCCACATGGCCTTAGGTGGCAGCACAGGTCACCCACATCAATATGGCCGCTGGCGGGCAGTATGACCCACAGACATCAACATGGCTTCAGGCTGAATCACAGACCACAGACTTCCACAAGGCCTTTGGTGGTGACACGGTCCACAGACATCCACACAGACCCTGGCTGCAGTAGGACTAGGGACCCAGATATGGCCCCTGTTGGCAGCATGGCTTCAGTCAGCAGCACAGACTGTGGTCTTGGATCTCAGGCTTCATCATGGCCTGGGGCAGCAGCATGAACCACAGACACCAACATGGCCTCTGGAGGTATTCGCAGGTTGTCCTTCAAGGAGGTCCAGTCTAGAAAGTGAAATGTTCCTCATCTCTGGCCTCCACTGCTGCCCAGAGCCAGAGTGCTCGCGAAGTGGGCAGCATGTTGGGGGACTGAGTCTGCATCTTTGTAAGCTCCAGCTGCTGCACACTACTACTCCGCCAACCCTGCAGGGCGAGGACATGTTCTACTGCAGACCTCAGCTGTCTCTCACGCCTGTCACCACCATAGCGCCTCCAGTTCCGCCTCTCTCCACAGCCCACATATGACTCCGTTTTTCTATCTTTCCCCACCTCTCCATCACGTATTTGTTTGTTTTTTCCAGACAGGATTTCTCTGTGTAGCCCTGGCTGTCCTGAAATTCGCTTTGTAGACCAGGCTGGCCTTGAGCTCACAGAGATCTGCCAGGCTGCCTCCTGAATGCTGGGATTAAGGGCACGCGCCACCACCGACTGGCTCCATAACATACATGTTCAGTGTAGTGGCACCTGCAGCCACAAAATGAATTATTTTTAACTTCGTTTTTGTGCTGAAAGGGCTTATTTTAGTCATCTGTAGTTTCATACAGACTTGGATATATGAGATTTTTTTCTATAAAATGAAATGAAATAAAATAAAATCCAATTTAAAATACAGATATTTAAAATATACCACAATTTTTTGTGAGCCTACTTGGGTACCTCTTCATTGTATAATTTATCACAAGTACTTAAAATGTGACTTTAGTGGGACTGGAGAGATGTTTCAGCAGTTAGGAGTATTTGCTGCTCTTGCAGAGGACCCAGGTTCAGTTCTTAGCACCCACAGGATGGCTTATAACCGTTTGCAACTCTTGTGCCCTCTTCCGGCTTTCAGGGGTACCAGGAAGGCAAGCAGCGCCCTTCTGTACATGCAGGCAAAATACTCGTATACATAAAATAAAAATAAGTTAGTCTTTTGTTTTGTTATTTGAGACAGGGTCTCACTATGTAGTCCTGGCTGGCCCAGAGATCATCCTGCCTCTGCCTCCCAAATGATGGAATGAGAGGATGCAACTCCATGCCTGCCCCCTCAAAATATAATTTTTTTTTTGGCTTTTTGAGACAGGGTTTCTCTGTGTAACAGTCCTGGATGTCCTGGAACTTGCTCTGTAGACCTGGTTAGCCTTGAATTTACAGAGATCCACCTGCCTCTGCCTCCCAAGTACTGAGATTAAAGATCGGCTGAAATAAGTAATTCTTAAAACAAAACAACCAAACAACAAAAAACTCTATATGACATTAACTTGGGCCACTTTTCTTTCTTTCTTTCTTTCTTTTTTTTCTTTGGAGACAGGGTCTCATGTTGCCTAGGCTGACCTTGAACTTAACTATATCACTAAGGATGACTTTGAAATGCTGCTCCTCCTGCTTCCAACCACCCAAGGGCTGGGATTACAAGAGTAAGTCACCTACCATGCCTAGTTTATGTAGTTCGAGGATTGGAACCCAGGGCTTCCCACATGCTGGACACTCTACTGACCATTACATCCCCAGCCTTAGCATGGATCTCCCAAGGGCTCTGGGATCTGTTTGCTACGAGTCCTGAGTCTGTACTGGAAGTAGAGTGAGCTCAGCTCTCTGATGACTGTTGATGGTGCAGGCCTTTGTATGTCTTTTAGACAGAGAGAGACTCCAGATATCTGCTACTTGTACTGGGGCAACTCTCAGAAGCATCTTTGTTAGAAGGCTGGTCACACACACACACACACACACACACACACACACACACACACACACACGTTCCCATGATGCATCAGGCTGGCATGCTGATCTCCCAACTCTTGTAACATTGAATAAAACCGAAAGGCAACATATCATGTCCTTTGGGGGAAGTGGTAGCAAAAGATCTTTGCAAGCCAAACGTTTATTGAAAGTGGACATTTTTTGTTTGTTTGTTTGTTTTTCGAGACAGGATTTCTCTGTGTAGTTTTGGTGCCTGTCCTTAATCTTGATCTCTAGACCAGGCTAGCCTCAGAGATCTGCCTGTCTCTGCCTCCCGAGTGCTGGGATTAAAGGCGTGCACCACCGCTGCCCAGCAAAAGTGGACATTTTATAATCTTTTCTGGAAACGGAAAGAGATTTAGCATTCTTATCTGATGCCATAGCTGGAATAATGTAAGTACAGGCAGAGGCAGCCCAAACTCCAACCTTTTCTGATGGCATTGTGAGGGGTTGGGGTGGAGCTCAAATGGCAGAGTGCTTGCCGGTCTGGCACACAGGAAGCCATGGGTTTCATCCTCAGCATAAACTGGGCATGGTAGTGCATGCTTGTAATCCCAGCCTTTAGGAGTTGGAGGCAGTTTGGGCTGCTTGAGATCCAGTGCCCCAACAGAACTACTAAAAACCTGATGGGATGGCTCAGTGGACAAGGGAGTTTGATATCCCGTATAATATACCTGAGTTTCATCCCCGGAGCCACATAAAGGTGAAAGAACAAAATATATTCTGTAGAGTTATCCTCTGACCTTGTGCCCATGCTTGTACATCACACACACACACACACACACACACACACACACACACACACACATCTTTAAAAATAGGGGGAGGGGATGCTGTTTTGAATCTCAATATTTAAGCAATTCAGACCCTGCGACTCATGAGGAGGAGAACGTCAGCGAGTCGACCCCACTGAATCTGTGGGGAGATAAAGGATTTAAAAGACAAATCCCCATGCCAACACAGCTGGCATCCACGCTGCCACCCTCGGAGGGGAGCGGAGTTCCCTGCTGGTTAGCTGTGGCGCTGCCCTTCTGTTAGCTTGATCTGGGGACCCATGTGTGAGGCGATGCCATGGGATTGGAGCCTTGACATCATGGCCTGTGTGGTCAGGCTAAAGGGAGGCATTCATCTGTTGTCCCTCGATACTTCCAAATAACAAGATGAAATCTGTTAGAGGCTTAAAAGATAAATATCAGAATATCCAAACAACAAATGGCGATGGGAGCCTTATTGACCCTAGGCGGGCTTCTCTTACAACAGTGGTTTGTTCATTTGAAGCAAAGTTAAAATGCTTGTTTGATTTAGTTTTAAATAGGTAATGTATTCACACGGACCCCAAATCAAATGACATTAAAAAAGCGGCAGAATAAAATTTTTCATTCCCATTATACCCCCTCTATTCCTAGTCCCACACTTCAAGCAACACACGTGCATCAGTTTCTTTTCATTCCTTCCAAAATTCCATTTTTTTTAGTTATTAAAATATTTTATTTTTTGTTTTGTTTTTATTATTTATTTATTTATTTATTTATCTTGCCAAATGCCATTTATTGAAGGAGGGAGGAGGTCTTAAATACAGCACAATGGGAGAACCCCAAAGGGCAGAAGGTGTGTTTTACAATCTTGCATCTAAGCTGTTAATGCCCATTATGCAGGATATACAGAC
>CABHPQ010002456.1:0-16315 GCA_902168405.1 Peromyscus aztecus
GAGTGTCCTACAGAGGCTAGAGGGGAGAGATTCCAGAATGTGCAGGCTGCTGCCTTCATTTATACGCAGGAAAACTGGGCTCCTCAGATGGGGACAGATGCAAGGTGGGCACTCAGCATCTTGTGCTTCTGTGCCATGCTGCACAAACATGCTCATAGGACCCAGCACAGGGTAAGTGACTGCTCTGTCAGACAGGTTTCCAGGAGGAAGAACTATGTTTGTACTCCCAGTCAAAGGTCTCGCCTATTATTTCCTGCGGCTCCTGGGGCTCCTCTAGTGACATTCCAGGCATTCTGCAGAGGAAAACTGTAAACAATGGATTTTCCTCTCCTGCCCTTTCTTTCCCACGGTTTTCGGAACAAACCCTCCTCTCCCGACCCACGCAAGCAGCACAGTGCCTTCTCACGCCTTTGCTGCACCACAGGCGAGTCTGCAGAATGGATGGGAAGATGGTGTGGGGGTGCAGCTTCCAACCTGGGCAACAAATCAGGTGATGTTTGGTACAGCCCAAACCAAGGAGGTGGGTGCTTTATGCAGACAGTCCCCAGTTCAGGAGACCTGAACTGGTATTCTCTACACTGACAGGCTCACAGCAGTTTTCAAAGGAGAAGTGTTAAAGTCCCCCCTTCAAAGCAAAGTCTCCAAGAGGTGTGGTCAAAGGTTCTGAGGCACTGTGACTCAGTGGCAATTAGCATCGCCAACCCCCTCCACACAGGTTATCTCTTAAGCCTCTATAATGTTCCTCCTTTTATGAGCTGCCATTTAAGTAAGAGGCGGGACTGTGTGTGTTTGTTATTAAGAATGGAGATGATCCTTTGCTTTGTTGAAAAAGAAGTTGGAGAGTGGCTGGTGCTGCCGTCCCTGTCCTGAGGCAGCTGCTGCTCCTTAACAGTTTGCACACCACGGTGATGAAGACTGAAAAGCCAGAGCCTGGCAAATGGAAGCTTTCCATTTACATCTGACTGCTGGAGAGCTCCTGCGCCACTTTGTACTGGGCTGCCATCTCACTCTAAAGCTTACCTTTTTAGATGAGACTCAACTTGTTCACAATGTGGGTCACACTTCAGACTAAACGATGAGGTTCCAAAGCATCATGGTCAGACGTATGGATCTCCCAAAACCAGCGGTGCACTGGGATATACATCTAGTGTGTACAACCCAGGCTCCTATTCACAGTACATTAAGACCTCAGAGCTTTCCAAAGTCATTCTCCAGAACAGAAGAGCCCCAAGTCAGTCCTGATGGAGCCCATTTGAACATATGGGCCCACTAACGCCTCATCCCACTTTCTGACTCCTCGCTTCAAGCATGAGGTTGTAACGAAATGGTTCTGAGTTTGGCTGTTCTGAAGACAACCTTGTATTCATGGTAGAATAAACAGAGTAACTGACTTAAAGCCTAAAGGGGATATGCAGGATAGGATATGTTTCAAAGGATGAAAACAGCAAGTGTCCCCACTTACCCCAAACACGGCATTACTGACTTACAGTATTCTCCGTGTTATGGGGAAAACCATACACGAGGGACCCAGTGGTCCTCAGTTCCTGCCTGGGTCACCTTTGGATCTAACTGACCAGGAAGGAAGCAAGAGCAAAGGACAAAAGGAATGGGTCACACAACCTAAAAAATGAAGATGATCATCAGAAGTAAATGCACAGCGCCCGTTGGGTGTCTCCACAGGACAGATGCTATGTCGCCTGTCTATGTTCTGTCTCAGCTGGAGCAGCCATTCTAGACGTGAGACCAGCTTGGAGGAAGTCGGGTATAACCAAGGAGGGAAACCATAACATGCTTCCAGATCCCGGTGCTCAGCATCCTCCAGAGTAACTGCCTGTTGCCTCCACTGCCCTTTGAACCAGTGCACAGTCGCCAGATACAGACCATTGAACACCTGATTCCAAGCCGAGAGAAAGGAGGCTGTGTCCTGTTTTTGTGTGGTGTAAACTGCTCAACGGTCTCAAGTTTAATATGGGGCTAGACAGATGGTTCAGTGGAGGTAAACAGCTCCCAGGAGCTGTCAGAGGACTGGGCAGGAGATCCTGGAAGATGTACCGAGGGCCACGAAAGTGACCTCACCCTGTGCGTGCCTTCATGATGCATTTGAGCTATAGGTCTACAAAGTGTTGGGTGTTCAGCCACTTTCCATCCAACTAGGGATGGATTTGTAAAAGTGATATGGAGAGTGCCTTTTCATTCTGTGTTATCACACAAAACGAGGAAGGGGTACTGAAGTCTCAGAACTGCGGACAGCTCTCTGGCTCCTCCACCTTAACTCAAGACAGTCACCCACCATGCTCCTCTCAGGCCAGCGTCCAGACAGACTCAGCGGAGAGCACGAGAGGGGAAACACCATCCCTGTCAGCCCTCAGCGAAGGACCCAGTCCCATGAAAGCTGCCCTGCTCTGTTCCCCGGCACAAGGCATCCAGCTGTTTAAAACTAACTAAACCTTGGGACTGCATATACTTCCTAAATCAGTGGCCTGCTTCTTCTTGGCAGGAAGAAAAAAAATTCCATCCATTTTTTTTTTTTTTTAAACCACATCAACATCAAGACCAAAATGTTATTTTCAGTTACAAGGCACTTGCTTCCTGAGTGAGGGTGAGCCCAGACCGAGGCCCGTCTTCCCCCGCTACCAGCTCCATCCTTGCTGGGGGTGCCTCCAGCCAGGCTGTGAGTGCTCAGCCTGCAGGTCCCAGCTCTGTTCTTGGTCCCTCTGCAGACAGAGTAGGCCATCAGGAAGATAGGGTCAGGCCAGGAGAAGCCGTGGACCTTGAAAGTGACTGCCCACAGCACCTAGTGCATGGTCTAGAGGGAGCTGGCTCTGTAGACTTGTCTTTGAAGCCTAAAGACGGCCAGAGTGGGGTCCTTCAAGCGCTACCCAGGTCTAAGGATGGAGCCATTTGGTTCCCGTGGGGCCATTTCTATCAGGTTATGTTTCTTGTCAGGCTTTAGACTAAACTTCCCATCAGAGGTGGTTCCATCTCCTCTGGTATAATGGGGACGCACACCGAACAGTACCCATGTGGGCAGGTACCCTGAGATCGGTTCTGGCCCCCAGTGACCTCCACATCTAAACTTGAAGGTGCTATTTAACTCCAACTAGGAGAGAAAAGCTGTGGGCAAGTGTCAAGCAACCAGGAAACCCAGAAGTACCAAAGGGTCATCCTGCACTGACTGACTCTTCTACCCATGGGCTGACATCCCTTCTCCAGCCTGGGAGAGCTGTCCTTAGAATATAAGCGTAGAGTGAACTGAGCTGTCTCGTGTCAATATTCATACGGGAGACGGGGTCGAACAGGTGAATGGAAGATTCTGCTGGAGATTTCCAGCACCCAGTTATTTCAACCCTCAAAGCTCCCCCAAGCCTGCAAGAGTTCAAGCAACAGAAACACTTCCGGGACACACACAGCACAACCCACTCTGTTTACCCTTAGACATCATAAAAACCAGTGAGGCATAAAACACAGTCAAGAGAAAGGCCATCAGCCGCTGTGGGCTGTGGACTAAGAGCCAACTCTGTCCCCTAGAGCCGGTGGCCCCTGGTATTTGGTTACCTGGTTCTTCTGGGGCTGGTGGAGCGCTGACCTCAGGCTCTGGGGTGACTTCAGGGGGCGGTGGGGGTGGGGCCGGTGGAGCTTTGACAGGGGTCGTTGACTCAGGGGTCTCAAAGGCTTCCTCAGAGTCGGAACTCCTGGCAGAGAAAGATAAGAAACACAGGTAAGCGAGTGCCAAGTAGAGATTCTGCTGAGAAGGCATGGCCTTCTAATTCTGCAACACGTAGATTTGGGGCAAACACTCAGTTCAACTGTTGAGACAGGTGTGAAAGTCACCTCGAAGCATGATTCCCAGGAACTTTGACACTGGCATTAGGATCAAATGAAATATTCTGAACGTAGCTCTACTTGAAAGACACGTGTTCACCCTAGTGACAAATTCACACACAGTGGGCCTTTGGGTGCATTTTGGTTACACTGCCTGGCACTGAGTCAGTCTAAGGGATAGAGAGACCGTTTTCACTGTTCACCACGATGACTCCAGGCCACCTCTAGGATCCTCATCTCGTAAACTCAGTTTGCATTCACTCTCTCCCCACCCAACCTGCCATCCTTTCTCCTCCCTGCCTTCCCCGTGCTTCTAGATGTTTACTGGTCTCTTCTGCGGGGCTGAAATCGCCATGCAGATGGCCGGCCTTGTTTTTCACAGTACCCAGGGCCTAAGACGGAAGGCGATGCACGACAATCTATAGAGTGAATGAGAGCCACAAAGAGGCCAGCGGAGGATATGCAGACCAAGCCACAAAGAACAGCCAGCCACTCTTCAGAGGTGTGGTGACAGCCCTCGGTGGTCCCTAGGAAAGTCTACCTGCAAGGAACCCTCTTCATGCAGAGACCTGGGCCAAAAACCCACCAAGGAAAGTTTCTCTCGGTAACAAGAAGTCAGTGGCCAAGCCTTCTTCTCCCTTCCTGCTTCTCCAAGCTACTTGATCTCAGCTAGAGGAATGGGGAACTGAGTTCTAAGTTCTCCTGCTGCCTACAAGACACAGGGCAGCAGTCCACTGCCCCAAGATGACCACAGGACCAAGGCCACCCTTACCTGTGAGGACAGCCTCTGTGGAGAGCAGCAGCATGCTGGCTCCCATCTCAGAACAGTTCCAATGCACCCAAACGCCAACTGATCCCTGGCAAGGAAGGAGGCGGCTAACTACCAGGATGGTGGCTACACAGGACTGCACATCAGGACTGCTGAAGATTTATAATCAGGTCATGTCGCAGCAGGAGACAGAACACAGCGTGTCCGGATTCAGTGCACTAGGTCACATGGGTATCACTGAACATGAGCCTCCTCCAACTCTATGAGAGGCTCACAGCCATTCAAGCTCCACAGGGTCACAGGATCAGTGAGTGACCTTGGAAGATGGCAACATCTTCTAAAGACCACCAGCCGGCCAGCAGAGTATCAGCAAGCAACAAACCCCTCTGCTGTCCATTAGGACCCAGAAAATGAGCCATTTGGTGAGTTCCCTTTAGAACATCTACATCAAGGCTGGAGATGCAGCTCACTTGGTAGTTATTGCCTAACACACATAAAACCACGGGTTTAACCCTTAACATGATATAAACCAGGCATAGTGGTCTGAGCCTGTATAATGTGAGCACTAGAGGTTGAGGCAGGAGGATCACAAGTTCAAGGTCATCCTCAACTGTGTATCATGGTTGGGGCTCAAAGAAATCAGCAAAAACATCAGAGCTGCTTTTGATGAGACCTAAAGAGCTAAAGCCAACTTTGTATTAGATTTCACTAGTAAATACTCAATTCTCACAAACACAGCAGGGAACACGCTGATTTCTTTTACACTCACATATTAATGTTAAGGGACTTAGCTTTTGTCTCTGGGGAAAATTTAAGTTCCATCCGCACTTGGACAGCAACCGATCTTGGTAGGTGAAGTTTTAAGAGTATGAAAACACAGGGAGGTTACACAAACGAACGGTAAAGAGGAAAGAATGTTCTGATCACCTTGCTAGGCCTGGGATGTAGTCCTGGGAAACAACCTCCTCACCCCAGCATCCATACCATAAACATCAGGGACAGCCATGACAAAACACACCGAGTTAACTTGCCTCTTTCTGGAGCTTCCCTGGGCAGCTAGCAGCCTGGAGTCCTCACTGCCGCTCACCGCTGCCCACATCCAACGGGCCCATTCCACTGGGGGCCACATCTGCCAGGAGTCAAAAGTCATCCCCACGGAAAAATAGCCCCAGCTCCCACCTATAATATTCTTGCGCGTATCTCTTTCATGACATCACCAAAAAAGGAAGCTGCCCCAGTCTCCCAGCAAGGAATGCCATGAGCTGAGCATCTCCTGTGTTTGGAGGCCCCAGGCTGCCTTCTCAAGCCGAGATGCAGAGAGAGAGAGAAACCAAGAGTTGGTCCTGTTGCTTCTGCAACCCTGGGCACTGGCAACTCAAGGCTTTGGGACACAAAGGGCCCTGGTCTTTCTGAGTAGCACCAGTGACAAGGAGGGGCCGGATGCTCTTGCATCCTAGCTGTGAATTCCAATGAGGTTTCGCACGCAGCAGCTGCCAGCCTGCACACCTGCTCGGAGGACCACCATTCACCCGGGCCTGGGGTGGGCATGGAATGAGGACACCAGGCTCATTGTGCCTCATCGTCTTTTTACTATGAACTGTGTGCATCCAAACACCGCAGGCCACTGCGGGCCACTTCTGGTGCTGCTGGCCTTGTTTGCATATTTCCACACTTCCTCCCAGGAGCAGAGAGCAAGTTAATTAGGGGAGGCAGATAGCAGCTTTTAAAATTCGCTCTTTCCTCCGAGCTCAGCTTCGCAGGGGCCTTAAAAACTCTTCCGAGAGGGAGAATTTCTGCAGTCCGCCCACTAAGAATCTGTGCACAAGAATAAAGCAGCTGGGTGGAGTTCCAGCGTGAGTCCCGCTGCTCAAGACCCACCGCGCTGTGGCTGTGGGTTTGTTTGCCTTTTTACTAGCAAAGCACAAATAATTACACAGCTGAGACTCCACACACTTTCAGAATGGAAAAAAGGAGGAAATTAATTTGTCACAAATATGTATCAGAAAGAGAAATGGTGTCACAATTTGCTAAAACCCCTCCAAATTTCAAGAAAATGTTTACCAGGATATGAAAATGTTATGTTTACCAGGTAAGTAAATACAAGAGTATAATATATATGTGTATGTTTGTATGTATGTATAAATATAAGACATTAAACACAAGAGTATAATATACACCTACATATAACACACACACACACACACACACACACACACACACACACACACACACGTGCGCGCTTCTATATGGAAAGTACAACAGCCAGCATCTGTGGAACATTCAGTTATGTATCAGCCAGCAGCCTAGGTCTATTGTGTACATACATTTATCTGTCATCTTCAGAACTATGGGCTGGGGATATAGCTCAGTTGGTAGAGTGCTTGTCTAGCATGCATAAGGCCCTGGGTTCAATCCCCACCACTGCATATATTAGGCAGGTAGTGTACAAAAACCAAAACAAAATACCTACACCAATCGACAACTAGCCCGTCTGGTGGAGAATGGACTTACTTCACAGATAGGCCACAACCTAGAGAAGCAAGCTGTTTTGCAAGGCTATGCAGCCAGCAAAGGAGAAGACCAAAGCGCCAATCTCAAACTGTCAACCCCTGAAGGCTGTGTCTTCACTACATCTACAGCTTCCCAACATCTTTAGCAATTTTTATGTTCTCATTATATACAGTCTATCACAGAGAACAAGTAAGTGGTTTAAATGAACTTGCAAATGAGACACTGAGGGTTAAGGGTGCCAGCACTATCCTTGCTGATCTTTCTCCTGTTTACACAATGTTAGGGAAAGTCCCCGACGTATCCAAAGGAGTGATTACTAACAGCCCTGCGTGTTTAACGGTCTGTCCTGTGATGGCTGGGTTCTTTACAAGGCAAACAGGCAGCCATCTAACTGCACAAGCCAATTCATCCACCAGCACAAGGCAATATTTGGGGGAATACTCAACACCACAGTGGGGTTTGAAGATGAGGAGAAAGATGGAAATGACAGATTGTCCTAGCCATGGAAACGAGGGCCTGCAGGGCTCCTCAGCTGTGATAGTACAGTTAAAAAACATTTCTTAGAGTGGGGGATGTAGCTCAGTGGTAGAGCCTTTGCTTGCCTGGCATGCTCAAGGCTTGAGGTTCAAGTTCTAGCTACACACACACACACACACACACACACACACACACACACACACACGAACACCTAATGTGAACCTCTACAATGCTTTAAACTCTAACCAAGTAGTCTACAAATCCCTGTTCCACACAGTATGAAATAAACAACTTCAGTGACATGCTTCAGTAATTGTCCCACAAACAAGAGTCAGGTAGAGGGAAAAATGTAGATTCTAAGTCTAGAGTCCAAGGGCTTATTTCCCTACATTTGTGGCTTAGTTTAAACTTCATGTTTTTACTTGTCAATTTATAACAAAATAGTCGAAGATCAGGAGCCACAGATACATGACACACACACACATTAAATACAAATGTATCTGTGACACATGAATGTGTGTGCATATAACTGAAACATGGGTGTTTTTAAATGAAGAGGTACTACAGTTTTACAACATGCCATTAACTGGTTACACTTTGCTCAAGTTTTACTGGCGAGATTCCAAGGGGCTTTGTGGGACAAGGGCCTGCAGTCCCAAGGAAACAGCCATGCAATGCAGTGTTTCAGCAACACAGAGCATTTCACTTCTACAAAAGGCTGCATGGCTGCTTTAAATCCAGCAGGCAGGCACACCTGAGCACACCCACGGTCCTGCTGGGCTTCCACTCATAGTGCCAACCGATCCTGTGCCTCACTCTGGGTGGTCAGAGTCTGGCCTCACATTCTTCTCCAGCTGGCTAACTCTAAGCCTGGCAGACAAGCCAAGTTTAACTTTCGAGGGCAAAATGCAACATGGAGCACATACTTCCATCTTAGAAAACTATCAACTGGGGAAGGAATTTTTGGCAGGTGGTCTCTTTATTAATTTCTTTTATTGTTTGAGACCAGGCTGCCCTCAAACTCACAGAGAGGTGGGATTAAAGGTGTGTGCCACCACGCCCCGCCCTCCTAATTATTTCATTTGGCCTTTTGACAGAAAAGATGGGATGCTGCAAGATATTTGATTACACTGTGCAAAGATATGTCATTGTGATTGGTTTAATAAAAAGCTAAATGGACAATAGCTGGGCAGGATTTTGGGGGCAGAGAGATCGCTGAGAAGAAGAAGGTGGGGTCACCAGCCAGACTCAGAGGAAGCATGACATGCAGGAGATGAGGTAACAAGCCATGAGCCATGTGGTAGCACGTAAATTAATAGAAATGGGTTAATTTAAGTTCTAAGAGCTAGTTAGAAACAAGCCTGAGCTATCGGGTGAACTTTCATAATTAATAAGAAGTCTCCATGTGGTTATTTGGGAGCGGGCAGGCAGGACAGAGAAAGACCAGCTACAACAGGACATTTAATTGACATTTCCCACACAGACCATACAATGCTCTAACTCCAAATCTGAATAAAAAATTTGAGAACACAGTACTCCATCTTCTTAAACAGGTAAAGAAAGATGAAGGGAGCTGCTGTGGGATGTTCTGTACGGCAAATGTGTTGCTAATAAAACACTGATTGGCCAGTGGCTAGGCAGGAAGTATAGGCGGGACTAACAGAGAGAATTAAAAGAACAGGAAGGCGGAGGGAGTCTCTGTCAGCCACCGCCAGGACAAGCAGCATGTAAAGATGCCGGTAAGCCACGAGCCATGTGGCAAGGTATAGATTTATAGAAATGGATTAATTTAAGATATAAGGACAGTTAGCAAGAAGCCTGCCACGGCCATATAGTTTGTAAGCAATGTAAGTCTCTGTGTTTACTTGGTTGGGTCTGAGCGGCTGTGGGACTGGCAGGTGAAAGAGATTTATCCTGACTGTGGGCCAGGCAGGAAAACTCCAGCCACAGGGAGCTGAAGTTACTTAACCCGGTCACTAGTCCATTCATAGCAACCATGGTGTAGCCATACCTGGGCTGGCCTTCATTAAGCACTGCCTTCCAACAAGAGAATCAAAATAACTCCTGCTCTGGAAACCTAAGGTTCCCCACTTGATTATTAAGAATTAGTTCATAAGTACTGCTAATGAGGAAGGGGATTCATCTGTACTTATCTAGTCTAGATCAACTCCTCAGAACACTAGTTTGCAGTTCCCAACATGACCGTGGCCAGGGACCAGATGGAGGACCTTGGAACACATATCTGCAATGAAACGACATGGGGCGAGGTGGAAGATTCTCCCATCAGCCCCACCTTCTACTAGAAATGGGAGATCTGCCATGACAGAAACCTTGGCTTCTCACTGCTATGTTCAACATGAGCGTGGAGCCCATGAGTTCCCCAAGGTCCCCCTTTTCTGATTCCCTATCCCCTCAAGACCAAGATAATGTTAAAAAAAATGGCTTTAGCCAAAAGCCCTACTTCAGGGAAGATTAGCCTGGCGTGTCTAGTCCAAAAGACCATCTGCTGTCCCTGAAGAGAGAGGGAACCCTTCCAGAAGCAAAACAGAGCAGTCTCACTCTTTACATCTCATGTGAGTAAGAGTTTGGTGAATTTGTGTGTATTTTTAAAATTGCTGCATACTGGATTCTATTCATCGAAATATTCCACTAAATGACAACTTTAGACAGCCTTGTCAACAAAAGCCATCCTGGCCAACACCCACCCACCCATATGGGTACACACACACACACACACACACACTCACAAACACAAGCATGTGCACACAGGCTCCTCTTTCCTCCTGCCTAAGACCACTGGGCCAGATGGGTAACTTTCCAGGGAATGACTGACAGGAAATTTCACTTTAATCTGCCCATCCTGAGTTTGGGCAAGTCATCTATCTGCTCTGCGACATCATTCTTCACACGACGTAAAGGTGGAACAAGATTGCTACATAACCAAATACTAAGATTCATCTTAGACAGTGAGGTGGCTGAGGGACAAACGGTCAGGACCCGTGGTCCATCAACACAAAGCTGTCACTGGCAGGCCAGACTGCGAGAATTTTCCGGGCTGACACCTATGGTCACCCAGAGAAAAATCATGCAGATGGTAGCATGTGTAGCTCAAGATTCCCAGCACCTGGGGCCCGCTGGGCTTATGAAGTGGGTCCTATTTTCAGATGCAAGCGGTTATGTAGAGAGGTTAGGAGGGTTCCTAAGTGAGAGAAGGGGCCAAGGGAGAGAGCACACATGGGGGTGAGGTGGGGGTGGGGCGTCCCTCTGCTCCAGCTCTAGCCAGTGATCAACTGAACATAGCTGAGAGGCAGAATGGGCTTCTGGTTGGCCAAGGCAAAAGTGGAATTTATAACCAGGCTATGGAGCTGAGGACTCTGATATGCAGACAGAAATGCGAGCTCCAGCCATTTTTTGAATGTCTCAGCCCTCAGCTCAAGGCTTAAATCCTAGGAAGGTAGTTCCATTGGCCCATCTTTGGTCATATGTCTATGTCTTAGCTAACAGAAGGTAGTGAACCTTAGTTTAACAACCCCAAGAGATAAGACAGACAGAATTCCCCAAAAAGGCAGTCAGAAAGGAGAGTGGATAACGGGTAGCCCAAACACAGACTGTCCACACACACACAACCCCTCCCGGCCATGTTACCCAACAACTGTACAGCTCTAACTGAGTAAACCCTGGCCTCAACTTTCATGATAAAGTCTCAATTTAAAATATAACAGAATGCTCTAGCCCTGGAAGGAGAAACTATCTTAACCCATAGCCAAGGGATCAACTACGGGACCCTGAACAGCACCACAAAGGCATTAGATAGGAGGCAGCTGAGAAAGCCACAGCTGTGTTTGGTAGCTGTGTCTCCTGAGGTCAGAAAGCTCCTCTATGGTGGCTGCAGAGAGGTCATTCCCATTACACCAGAAACGAAGGCACTAGAACATTCTCCACACGCACACATATCAGCTTCTGCAAACACCTCCTTATGGTATCATTTACGTTGGAATTTTCACACACACACACACACACACACACACACACACACACACACACACACACCTGACTTTGTGGGTTTCAAAGGGGAAGAGATATCCTAAGAGAGAAATCAGTCAACTATGATTTAGGAGGCAGACAGGGTACCCCATGAACCTGTACTCACCTCATAAATATTCATAAGAACTTACTAAGATCCACAATGAAGAACCCACCACGCTGCTGCCCTCCTCTGAATGGGCTGTGTCTCTCAACTGAATTAGTTCCTTCAAGAAGACAGTAACCACGCGAGCCCAGCAATGTAGCTGTAACTCTGACTCTGTGAGCACCAGAACCGTGGGGAATGCACTGAGCAAGCCAGCTGGGCTCATCTTCTATTTTATTTGGCTAACGCTACTCAGTTGGTCATGAAAGGGAACCGGGAGGCTACAAAAAATGTGGTCAGTGCTTTGCCAGGACAAGTGTGGAGAGAATGTCCTGCAGAATGGGTGCGGAGCTGAATCATACGAGCTCAGGCTTATTCTTCCTGACAGGTAGACAGAACTCAGCCTCCGGGGAAAGGCCATGTTTCCAGAATGGAGGAAGGTCCGTGTGGCAATGGGCACAGGTGGGCACATGAGTGGGCTTGTTTAAACACCCTTCCCAGACACTCTGTTTGTAAATTGACCCATTTGTTAGCACTCTAGGGACCTCTCAAAAGATACCACCATTCTGGTGGCCCCATGATTGGTGCCCCCACAACTGGAGACACAGAATGTCACAGAGTTTGGCTTCCAGGCTCATGGTCCCATCATTGGTAGCTACATCTTGCTAAGATTGGCAGAAAAGCCAGATGGTGAGTCAAGACTTGGAGGAAGTAAAGCTGTCAGATGGCTCGGCAGGCAAAGGTGCTTGCTGCCAAGCCTGAAGACCCGAGTTCAATCCCTGAAACTCACATGTCGGAAAGAGAAAACAGACTCTTACAAGTTGTCTTCTGATCTCTACATGTGCACTGTGGATTCACACACACACACACACTTTTTAATAAAAGAAGAGAGAAACAGAGGAAAAGGCACTCGGACTGCCCTTTTATTTCCTTGCCTCCATTCAATGATATTCTAGAAATCTCATTTTGCAGCTGAACTCCTTGCTTAAGTAAATTTACATAGGAATCTTTATTTTTGCCTTGAAGAAGTGGCTATTAAACCCAGACAGAGCCTTGTACATGTCAAGCAAATGCCCAACCACTGAGCTACATTCCTAGCCCTGAAGTCAGAATTTCTACTTTAAATGTAGATTTGCTAAAAATATAACCAGAGGGGCTGGAGAGATGGCTCAATGGTTAAGAGTGTTTCCTGCTCTTCCAGAGGCCTGGAGTTCATTTCCCAGCACCCAACATCAGGCAGCTCACAACTGCCTGTAACTCTAGCTCCAAGGCATCAGGCGCCCTCTTCTGGCCTCTGTGGGTACCAGCACAAATGTGTACATATACACATGCAGACAACATACACACATAAATAAAAAAGAAAAGAAAAATCTAACTAGAAATCAGACATCTATGGACACGAGCAAAAAATGTATTCACCACACCAAACTCAAGAAAACGAAAGCTTCTAACAGGCTGTTATCAGTCATAGGTTTCTCCAAGGAGAAGGGCAATAATGCCCTACCTGGTCAGAAGCCACTCAGGAAGTAGGCAGGTGTTCTCACTCACTCACGACACAACTGGACCTAGAAAACCTCTCTGCTCAGCCAAGCCATGTGCACGGAGCTCACACGGAAAGCGCTTCTGCCCCCCTAGGCTCTCCTGGTCTCTGGGAACACACTGAGCTTTCTTCATACACTGGTCTAAGAAGTTTGATATCTAGATACTGAACCCAAATCAAATGAGAAGAGGCACGTTCATGCTGGTGACTAACACATGATAGCATTCAGGAAGAGTACGTGGCGGATGAGATAGAAACCCCCAAAGACAATGTAGGAACTCAAAAAGCCGTGAGGCTTGGCCCAACGGCTGGGGCTTCTCCAAGAACCTGTCAGTTAATAGCCCCCACCCTCAGCACTCTTGACTGGGAGGGATGGGGGTGCCTTACACACATGGCAGGGAGAGCTCCATGTTAAGGGCTGAAAAAGGAAAAGCCCAGCAAACTAAGGACCATACATATGGTATGGATTTAGAGTGATAAGAGATAAATGTAGGGCTGGAGAGATGGCTCAGCAGTTAAGAGCACTGGCTGCTTTTCCAGAGGTCCTGAGTTCAATTCCCAGCAACCACATAGTGGCTCACAACCATCTATAATTTGACACAAATGTACATAAATCCATATGCATATCTGCATACATGGACGCCTATGTATAGAGTGAAATATATACAAATAGAGGCATCCTTTAAGTGCTGCTTTTGTAATTCAGAGAAAAATATACTGACCTTAGATATCAGAGATAACAGACTGCCTTGGCATAGGGGAAGATCCTGACCCCCAGTGGAGGAAGTCTCCCATACTGCTGGGGGCTCCACAGGCCAGCCTGGGTTGTTCAGCAAGCTCCTTCAAATCTCATCCAAGTCCTGGACATGATGAATGGGGACTCCACTGAGGTCTACCCACACAGCTGGATTATGTCCAGAGTAGTATCAGTTAAAGAAAAAAAAGCCAACAGAACAAGTGTGGAAAAGCAGAACAGCCAGGATGAAGCTCCATCCAGCACAGTCCAAGGCAGACACACTCACCAGGGCCAGCCACTCACCAAGCACTACCCTTGGGGATGCCATGGGGTCCACTCCAGATGCTTCTCCAGCCAGCAAGAAGCATCCATCCACACCCGCAGCTCATGGTCCTCAGACATCAAGTGTCTACAGAATTTAGGATGGAGGTGCCCAGCCAGGAGCTTTAGACACGAAGGAACCACCTGTTCACCTCGTCTGACATCTTTCATTTCCTCACAGGGCTTCTGCATACATCTTCTTACCTGATGTTGACAACTGGTGTGGCCGGCAGGTACTACCCACGCCTACTGCACAAAGCCTACCACCACTGAGGGAAGGAGCCTGGGTAGGGTGGTGACCCAGGTAGATCAACCTCCACTCTCCAGAAGCTTGAATCTTCCCAGCGTCCAAGAACAAGAATGTGAAGGCAAACCGCCTATAACTGATTGAATAAATATGTAAATAAATAAATGGGGACATTGAGATGGCCCAGCAGGTAAAGGTACCTGCTGCCAAGCCTGATGACCTGAGTTTGATCGCCAAAATCCACTTGGTAGAAGGAGAGAACTGACCCTTGCAGATTGTCCTCAAACCTCCACGTGGGTGTCATGGTCGGTGCACTACCCCCAACACACACACACACACACACACACACACACACACACACACACAAATAAATAAAATAAAATAAAATGTAATGAATAAACAAGGTTGAGAAGTAACTGAGGGAGATACCAGATATCAATCTCTGACCTCCATATGCATGTACACATACATGCATACACACATGCATGGTTACCTACACCTGTGCACACACACAAGTGAGTAGACTTACACACACACATACACACACACACACATACACACACACACACACACACACACAACTCAACTAGCACTGAAATTCCTGCTAAAGCCAGAAACATCACTTTGACATTGTGGGAATGGCTACTTTGACCCTCTGTTGCAAGAAATCGAGAACTCGAAGCATGGAGTTGGCCTCTGACATCTGTCATGAGCATAAGCAAGAAGGCTGGTGCCTGGGGAGCCTGAGGCCTGATGAGAGAGGCAGCCAGGTTCTGCTGTCAGATTTACACTTACTTCTTTTCGAATGCAACTGAGGGCTGCTGGCAGGTCAGCTGGGTCTGTTTGGACTTATCTGGGTTATTGTCACAAAGCCCTTAGCCTTGAGACAGTGATGTGAGGGATTATATTTGTTCATTTGTGTGTGTTACATGTAGTTGAAATCCAAGGTGACTTATCAGCCATTATATTTAAACCACTGACTATGGCTCTGGTGTTTTTGTTGCTTTAAACAAACTGGCATATAAGGACTGAGAATATCTTAGAATTGTGAAAAGATTTTCCTCCCTGTATCAATTATTCAGCAAATAAAAACAAATATTTTAGTCAAAACTTGCCCGAAGTATAACCTGGGGTCACTGCCCTCCCTCTGACACCTGCTAACCTTCGCGTGTCTGAAATTCAGTCGTTTCACACCTTCATGGTCACTGTTCCCACCCCAGGTCTGTCCCCATAGCAGCATCCACTCCTGTCCCTGCTGATACCCTCAGAGCAGTTAGCATGACTGACCTAAAACTGTCTGAACTCAGGGTGAGCCCCTCCCCCCGTCAAGGGCAAGTCCTCCAGCAGCCTCCCGACTCCTCACTTGTCCCAACGGATGGTCATCATCACCACTGCCCATGTCCCAGGCCTCCTGGTGGACTTCATTCTCCCTGTCTACCTGGTTCTGTGGGAGTCAGTCTGTATACTTGCCCAGCCTCCACCCCACCAGCAGTTCATCATGGCTCTTCAGAGCTCCCCTCAGCCTGGAACCCTAGCCCCTAGCTCTGTGATGACCTGCTCCTGTGCTCTCCGGGTCTGAGCGTCAGTGGGCTGTCTCATCCTGCATCTCAGGCAGTGTACAACGGTGTCAGCACTTCTATCTGATTACGGTTCTTAGTAAACATTCGAGTGGAATTTGGTGCTTAATTTTATGATTCTTCACCTGCAGCTGCTTCAGCTCCCTCCCTCCCTCCCTCCCTCCCTCCCTCCCTCTCTCTCTCTCT
>CABHPQ010002456.1:16415-45647 GCA_902168405.1 Peromyscus aztecus
CCGGAAGCTAATTCTAATTATACCGTTTTAACACTGTAAGGGCTGGTGTGAGTGGGTGAACACTACCCCTCTACCTAGCAGTATGCAGAGTACACTCTAGCTACAAACACAGCTCCCATGGCCACCCCAAGCATCGATGACTTTTTCCCCTGCCTCTGATCAACAGCCCAGGAAACTAAGGCCCAAGGCTGGTAGCAGTCTGTCCATATTTGGAGCCAAATCTGTAGATGCTCAATTCTATAATGAACAAGCAGTGTAGAGCTGTATTCCATAAGCTGTCAGGATTAATACGTGTAATATACATAAGGAAAGTAATTTAATTTATACTTTTATCAGTTCCGAATTTGTAACAGGGGGCCAGAGGTTGAGCTGACTAAGCTGCATTACGTATGAGAGAAGAATGTGAAACTACTCCAGGAGGGGCGATGCCTGAAGAGAAAGGTGCATTTCCAGGCAGTAGGAAGACCCACAGGCTGCCTCACTTCACATGCTGCTCCCTAGCCATCTCTTCGTTTTCATTCTATGGAAGAATAGGAAGGAAAAGGACAAAGGATTTAAGTCCTGTGTCTTCTTATTGTTCAAAGGCACTGTTTGCAGACTGGCATAAAACAGGCTTTAACCTGGTTTTTTTTTTGCATTTATTTATTGTGAGTGAGGTATGGGGCGTACACCACGGTGCACACACAGAGGTCAGAGAACAACTTGAAGGAGACACTTCTCCCTGGGTCTCTGGCATAGAGGTGGGTACCTTTCTTTACCCATGGGGCCATGTCACCAGCCTGCCTGTGACTGAAGTGCAATCAGACAGAAATGCTAACACTGTTGTACACTCCTTGGGATGCAGGGGTTCTCTCTCTTGTGTTCCCAAGATTGCTAATTGTTCCTGTTCAACATTACAGAGAGGTGCCTAGAGTGCTCTGGGAATATCTTCCCTCTGGGGCTAGCTTTGGACACACCTGTAGGTCATGCCAGGGTGTTAGGAGGACACTGTCACTACATCCCACTCCTACAGGCTTTTTTTTTACTTTTTGAAAAAAAGAAGTTGTTTTAATCTCACAAGAAGCACATCATTTGTCCAAAAGCCTCTTAGGTTTTTCACCGTGGTCCACAGGGAATCAGGCAGTCCTTTTCATTGTTTCCCTGTAACAAGCAATTTGCTAAAAACCACAGTTTTAGGCAGCCTGCATCATCTGCTGAGCTTAAATCAGACATCCTTCCCATTAGGGAAATAGCTGAGATTACAGATTCTTACACGAGCAGAAAATGGAGTGGGTAGTTTATTTGGGATTAAAAATCTCTAGCTTGAATCTTAGCTTGAGTTGCTGCCAGATCCTTTTTTTTCTCCCTCTTTGTATCTCTTCAGGATATTGGAGAGTTCGGTACTAAGGGAGGTGGGCATGTGTCGGCAGACAGGGGGTGTAGGCTGAGCTAGATTAGAAGACCCCAGGCTGAGCTTGGTCACTGCTGAGGGAGAACATCCAGCAAGAGGTGACCACAGGAGCTGCTCTCTGTTCCTGCTGGCCACTGGGGTGAATCCGGTCTTCAGCAGGGACTCCATAATGTGGAGCAGATGTGGGTCTCTGAAGCTTCAGAAGCAACTCTATCAAAGGCTCCACCCGACCATTGTCATTTGTAGGAGCCATGGTGGAAACTGCTAAGTGTTCCTTGTTCTGCACTACAGGGAGGTGCCTGGAGTGGTCTGGAAGAAAATGCTTCCCTCCAGAGGTTGGCTTTGCTTTAGGGAGAGCATGTGCACTCCTGTAAGTCACACCACATTCTCTCAGAAGAAGACTCCTTGAAAGCACATTTACTTGCATGAGTGGTCCTAAGCTTTCCCAGGGTACAGGGATGCTGAGAGAGTAAGCATTAGTCTCTTGGGGAGCTGTGAAGGGCAGAAATGCACAGAGGGTAAGCAAAGGCTACTTGGGGGTAATATAGGGTGGGTGTGAGGATCAGACACCCTTTGTATTTGTATGTGGGCATGCTTAGCTTTAAACCACCAGTTCTAGTGGTTGAATTGTGTGCTCTAAGCAAGAGCTGGTTGCATAAGTGTTAGGTGTGGTGTGGTCTAAAGAGGGGGATCTGGGCTTGGCCTGTGGCTGCGGCTTTGGCTGCAAGTAGAGAACATAATAAAAGGGACTTGAATGACGTCTCCTGTGATTGGTGGGTGGGGTTCCACCAGACTGTCACAGAGGCTTTAGAAAACTGGATCTCCCACAAAGAAACTCCAAGCACTCAGGTCTCAGGTTTGTGTGTTTAGCATCACTGCCTTTGTGTACCAGAGCTGACTTTCCCAAAGCCTCTGAGTTGCCTCTCCCTCTCTGTGACCCCTGACCCCTCTAACAGGCTTCTAGGGAGTTTGGAGCCTCAGCTTCTGAATTGTCTGCTCCACCAAGACCTGGAGCCCAGGTAGGAGATGGGAATGCCCTAGGGAGGACAGACATCAGGCCTGGGGCCTCCGTGTGGTCCACAAATGCCAACCAACATCTCAGCACCTGTCTCCCACCCTCACTGGAGGACTACAGGAAGTCTGGGTCAATTGCCAGAGTGGGCATCTTCATTCAGATGCCCGAGAAAAGCTTCAGAGAAGCGAGCAAGAGGCAGGGAGAAGCAAGGAGTAGGTTGAGGAGGCTAGGAGCTTCTAGTAGTTTCCCAGAGCCTTTTAGTCACTGGTTCCGAGGCCAGAAGGGCCATCTATAGGTAAGAAATAAAGGAAGGAGCGTTCCATGAAAGGTGGCACCTAAGTGCTCAGCTGCTGAGAGATAAGGGTATGCGATACAAAGGCTAGATGTAATAGTTTCCTGTACCTTCCTGTCCAGCCATTCAAGGAGAGAGAGAGGGAGAGAGAGAGGGGGGGGGGAGGGGAGTGGATCTGAATGGCACTTGCTGACCACTTCCAAAGCTCTCATTCTGCTGACTGCACAGTCTGGAGCTGCCCCCAAACTCCAAGGCCCTGGGCTGCCAGCTGCCTGTTTCCACAGATAGGACAGAAGGCCATGGCCAGGGGGTAGCTGTAGCCAGTGAGTTTTCTCTCTGGCCCTACTCCCAGCGTGGGGCTGCGTGGCTGTTGCCGGCCATGTTTGTGTGACAGTGGGTGGCACAGGTGTCCTTTCCTCCTGATTGGAAGTTCTGAGTTTCCTCTCTCTCTTTCTCCAACCAATGCCACTCTGGTTCATACCTGCGGCCTGCATGTTCCCCCTGGGTCAGCACGGTAGGAGGCACCAGCCCAGGGTGTTCAGATAGACTGACCCACTGCCCCCAATATAAGGAGGGGCGAGCACACCCAGAGAACATTGCTGGGCCCGTCTACTGTCAGGGGCTCTGCTGTGCTTTGACAAGTCCCTCAGTAGATAAGGACGCTAGCTCCATGTAGCTTCTTCCTAGGCGTGTGGCTGTGCCCTTTCGGCGTGGGCTGCCTGCCTCAGTTACAAGAGTGGATGGAGAAGAGGGGTTGGCTCCCCTTCCCTTCTGCCTTTGCTGAAAATAAGGAAGAGAATTGCATGGGGCTGTCTGGGGACCCTGGAGACAAAATCACCCGTGAAATCCTGCCCTGATGGTGGTTTTCACTGTCTTCTTTTGGGCGGCTAAAATGATATCTATCTCTGTCTGTAGCAATCGATCTATCTATAGCTAATGTATCTATCTACATCTGTATCATCTATAACTGGAGTTACAGATGGTTGCGAACCACCGAGCAGGTGCTGGGAACCAAATCCAGGTCCTCTGCAAGAGCAAGATTAACTGCTTAACTGCTGAGCCATCTCTCCAGCCCCTAGTCTTAGTAATTTTCAAGTCTATAGTCACCACGCTGGACAGAAGATGTCCTCAATGTAATCCCCCAGTCTAACTGACAGTCTGTGTCCTCCTTTCAACATCTCCTGTCCCCTTTCTCTCTAGCCCTTGGCAGCCACGCTTCTAGCCTCTGTTTCCCAGTTACTCACCATTTATTCACAGAGAAGGCATACTGAGTATTCTTCAAGTCAAGCCCAAAGCTACAGTGTCACACTGGGAACTCAAAAGAGGCCCTTTGCAGTTCAAATGCTTCCTCACACACAGCCACACAAGTCTGGTGCTAGTAATGGGTGACAGATTGCCAAATTCATAGAAATAAACAAAACAAAGCTAATCATCATTTGATATACTCGTGTGTTGTCTTGTTTACATCTTCCAGTCTAGAATGAACTCAGCATTTTTATCTGAGTGAGATTCTGAGAGATGGTGACTTTTAATACGGCTGAAAGAGAGAAATGTAGAGACCCACAGAGGCTTCCTAGTGAGAACTCACTCAGGGTCTAAGAATCTGAACTTGCTTTACCCAGCAGGGCTGCATAAGGGGATGATTTGACCATGGCCGTGGTTACCAGGTGTTTGGAAGGGTCTACACTTGGCTGTGTGGTGTGCTTTGATCTAGCAAGAGGGAGGTCTTTTGCTCCGCCCCTTGACATTGTTATAAAAAGCCCTTTTGAATAAATGGAAAAGGCCATTGAGTATTGACCCAGGTCCTCCCGAAGCTATCCTGTGTTTCTGTCTTTCTCCTCTTCGCTATCTTTCTAATATTTTCTTATCCCTCTCTCCTCCTAAGAACCCTTGAAAAGGAGAGAGCTGGCCTCCCACACAGAAACAGACTTGCTGATGGACTGTGAGAAGACACCTTTGGTGTTCCTCTTCTGAGCTGTTTATAACAAGGGGACCCTTCTGTGGAGAGGGACAGGACGGCGGCACCGATCCCTATGAATCTGCCTGCACAGACCCTCCTCTTAGGGAGCCATCTCTGTCCCTTGTGCCTCGTCCGGGTTTGCCTGTTACACCGCCCAGTTTAGGCTGAAGGCACCAACGCTGCATTCC
The DNA here is from genome assembly GCA_902168405.1 of Peromyscus aztecus. NCBI lineage: Eukaryota > Metazoa > Chordata > Mammalia > Rodentia > Cricetidae > Peromyscus > Peromyscus aztecus. The sequence continues at coordinate 21,261 of CABHPQ010002456.1, forward strand.
TTAGATACTGTTTGCCCCCATTTCTCTAAATGAGATAGCCTCCCTGAGACTCTGAATTTAACTCCTGGCATAATGGGGTGGGGGTGAGGAGAGAAAAGACTATGGGGATGTCTGCATTCATCCAGGCTCTCCTGGAGGTTGTTTAAGTTGCCCATGCGTCAGAGGAGTGTGAGAAATCTGTCTGCTTCCCTCAGATGTAGCATTGTTATTGGTCAGAAATGTTGGAAGACGACAACGGAGCAGTCAGGTGAGATAGGGCAGCCCCGGGTGGCCGGATGACGGCAGCCGATGGAGACTGAAGACCAGTCCTGTGTACCTTGGGTGGGAAGCAAGATGACACGGGGGAAGATGGACAACAGGGAGAGATCACCACCAGATGTGAGTACCACGGAGTCTTCAATCAGTGAGAGCAGATTAGAGCCGGAGAGGAGGGCTGTGTGGGGGAAGTGCTGCTTCCCCAGACCCTGCTGGCCAGGAGGGATGCCGCAGGAAGGAACAGGGACAGGGCCTTGAAGGTGCCTGTAGGACCATTGAAGTGGGCCAGCACTGAGCTTCGCTCAGGCAACGGGAATTCAAGATGTGTGCATTGGGTTGGGATGAGGAGTGACAGAGGACAGAGCTTGGGCAACGTGAGGCACAGGGCCAGATCTAGGTTTATGGTCAAGTAAAAAAGAAACCCAAATAAGTAGGAAAAGAAGAGTCTACATGTGTTTCTTGCCTCACAGAGTGTCACTGAGTGGTCTTTGTTTCGTTTGGAGTTTCACATTCATCACGTGGGAGATTGGGGAGCTGCCTGTGCCTTTTAGGATTGGGTGGCATCCCTAAATTCCTCAACATCCTCCCTGGTTAACAAGGTAGGAACTGCACTTCAAGATGGGCAGTGGTTGGGGGCAGAAGATGACTCCTGACAGAGGACTTGCTGGAACAGGCTGGGTTGTAGTTCTAGGGGAACTCAAGGACCCATGGCATGCTTACAGCTCAAGAAGAAATTGTCTCATCATGTTGCTTAGGGTCCCAATTACTGCAGCCTGGGAACACAGTGAGGCCCGGTGAGATACGGATGCTTGCCACCAAGTCTGACAACTTAAATTTGACCCTTAGGTCCCACATGGTGAAAGAAGAGAACTGACACCCACAAGCTGTCCTCTGACCTTCATTCACTTTACACACACACACACACACACACACACACACACACACACACACACACAGAGAGAGAGAGAGAGAGACAGACAGACAGACAAAGAGATTAAAAATACACGTGAAGTTAGCTACACAAGTTAGCAAGTGGGACTTCTGAGTTATAGGGGAGGAAAGCAGCTTCCTCCTAGAGCAGTGGTTCTCAACCTTCCTGTTGCTACAACCTTTTATACAGTTCCTCCTGCTGTGGTGACCCCCAACGATAAAATTATTTTTGTTGCTATTTCATCACTGTAATTTTGCTTCTGCTATGAATCATAATGCAAGCATTTGTGTTTTCTGATGGTCTTAGGTGACCCCAGTGAAAGGGTCATTCAACTCCCCCTAGAGGGGCCACGACCCACAGGTTGAGAACCACTCCTCTAGAAGAAGCTGGGAAGGGAAGGGAAGGTAGGGCAGAGAGGACAGTACCTGCCGGAGGAGATGCAGCTAGATGGGGCAGCTGTGGCTGTGCATACGACCTTCTGAAGTTTATAACGATGGCCTAGAGAGTGGGAGGCAATGAGGCCTGGCCAAAGCGACTGTGACCAGGGCTGACACACACAGGGCAGATACCTCAGGAAGTGTGGACTGTGGGGTTAAAAGGCATCCAGGGGCCAAACTTGGGCATGGTCCTCCAAAACCACCTGAGAGCTCCAGACTCAGGGAGGAAGGGTACCCCAGACACCCTGAATAGTGAATGAGGGTGCACACCTATAATCCCAGCACTATGGAGGTAGAGGCAGGAAGATCAAAAGTTCAAGGTCATCCTCAGCTACGTACAGAGCAAGTTTGAAGCCAGTCTAGAATACACGAGACACTGTCTAAAAAAAGGCCAGCCAGACAGAGAGAGACTACGCAAAAGTTTCTGCTGAATCCGAGTCTCCTCAGCGAGGCTAAGTAAGAGCGTCTCCCTCCTGGCAAGGAGTCTGCCTCATCCAGCTCTGTTCCCACGTCTGGCACTGACAAACTGCACCCACCTGCCCTGCAGACACAACCGCTAAGAGAATCCATAAATACAAACAGAGCGCAGTCATCTGAGCAAGCGCAACCAATACAGGATGGGCGTGTGAGAGCAGGTCTGACTTAGTCAGTTCTTTGTGTTCATCCGGGTCTCCCCTTTCTGAAACAAAAGCAGGAGTCTGTGCACAATCGGTTTTCAAGGGACAATTGTTCCCAATGCCAAGTCCACACTGTTAAGCTTATGGGGCGAGGACAGAATTGTTTGACACCCTTTGCTGACCTGCAGGGCTGCCCTGGCTCCAGTAATCCATCTGACACGAGGAGCCAATCATGTTTCAGGCTGATGCAGTTTCCTAGGCAACCAACAATATAGTCACAGAAACAGACTGTAGATAGTAGAAAGAAACACAGAGCTGGGGAGAGGCACTGACCCATCATCTCCTGACTTTGATGTGACGCTCACCTGCAGAGTCATTCATACTTGATCAATACCCAAAACCCTACACTATGAGCAACATGGCTCCCAACCCAAGACCCCAGCAGAAAGGGCTGACATGACCCCTTGCATGCCCAGGAGTTACTGGGAAGGCCCTGGAATGTTACTGCCTTCAGGGCTCCCATAGAGCAAGCTCCAAGACGGTGGAGGGCCATCGATCTGGGCACTAACCACAGAGCCAGGGTGCAGCTATTTTAGGAATGATGCCAGAAGAGATGACACCCACAAGGAGCCTTTGAGACTTAAGCTTACACCCCACTCAACAGACAACTTCCCTGCTTATTCAGTGTGTGGGGATGGGGTGGGGGTGGATACTTCTAAGAGTGCCCAGTAATAATATCCAAAGTAAAATATACCTTCTGAAACTTACACTGTCCGTAGCCCATAATAAGAACACTATCATTTCAAACTTCTACATCTATTTGTGTGTGTGTGTGTGTGTGTGTGTGTGTGTGTGTGTGTGTGTGTGTGTCATGTGTGGAAGTCAGAGGACGGCTTTGTAGAGTCAGCTGTCTTCAACACGTAGGCTCTGGGGATCCAGCTCGAGTCATCCGGCTCGGTAAGAAGCACCTTTACCTGGCTGAGCCATTTTGCCAGCCCTAAACCTCTACTTTCTACTTGTCTGTCTCTACCCCTGCCTCTGCCTATATATCAGTTAGTACCACAGCCTCCTCATCTTTCCAGTCTCTCTGGCTCCTCCTCCTTGCCTCTGTGGCCCCTCTGGGGACCACAGTCCCATGACTTCGCATGTCTGCAGACTGTTTTCTAGAGTTCACCAGCAGCCTGTCCTATAAGAGTTCAAACCCTTGCCCACTTGGTCTCAGGCTGCCCTGCCACCTTGGCTGATTGGGGGAAAGGGGTCAGAAGAAGGTGGGGAAGTCCTGGAACTGAGGACAAAGTGCTTGCTGTGGCTTCACTTTGAGGAAGACACATCCCCAGGGGTTCCCCTTGGAAAGAAGGATGAATATGAGGCTCATCAACAGACCTCAATCATCTTCAATGAGAAGTAAGCACTTGGGGGTGGGATTCTCCCTCTCCTCACTACCCGTTTCCCATTTGGAAGCGGTTATTGCTGCCATAAGTCCTTCCCAGACAAGAAAGGAGCAGCTAAAGCTGCGGCCAGTGGTTTTCACAAAGACCTGGACAGAGAGGAGATATGACCAGCTCAGGGCTTCTCAAACTCTACCCCAAGCAGCGGAGGAATCTTTAATAAGCACTGGTTAAAAAGGAGATTGGAATCCGGGTGACGCCTGAGACCCTGCATCTCTGCCAGAGGTTGATGCTCCGGTTTGTGTACCACCGTGAGGTCCCCTTACACCGTAACTCTCTGCTTCATTTCCCTCATCCCACATGCCTTCGCTTCCCCAGTTTTCCCCACTGCTCTCTGAGACAGACAAACCTGTTGACTGGGACTACGAAAACCAACTACAAGACACCCAAACTTGAATCTAAGAGAGGAAGTCTTTCGGTCACTCCCCACTCCTCTCTCCGTTTCACCCTTATGTGTGGTCCTCTGTAAATCCAGCTTTCACCTAAGAAACAGAAATGTTGGCTCTCGACTCCTGCTGTCACGGACTGCGTCTGGCGGCAGGTGGGCACACTCTGCACACCCTTGCACACCTCACAACACCATCGCACAGCGGAGGCACTTCTCAGCCGTGATGCCTGCTCTGCTTCTGGATCATTCGTGGGTATGCATTTCCATGCACGTTACTATGAAAAAGCCACGCCTGCACAGGGAAGAGCTGCTTTCTTAATGTAGTTTTCGTTCTTTTTTTATTTTTTTTTAACTTCAACGTTGGACAGAGCACATCTGTAGGGGAAACAAGTGTCCCTATTACTCAGAGATGGGTGGCAAAGGCTAGCCAATAGAAACAACATCCCCCAAACTATTTCCCTCTCTCCGGTTCTCCATTACAAATTATGTTGGGGAGCAGGGGGTGTGAATGAGTAAATATACCATCTTAACAACTCCACTCCAAGACATTCCAAAAGAATCACGTGCTAAAAAACAGACTGAGTGGGCCATGGAAACATTGGATGAGCAGCTTTCCTCTGAAAGTGGCCCCTGGACCTCAAGTTTTACTCAGCTGACACTATCCCCATGGAACAAACCCTTAAAGACTGTTGTCTGAAAGGACAACATCTACCTAATGGAATCTCTCCAGACTCAGCCCTCAGCTCCCAGAACACAAGGCAGTAACTCAACCAGGAAAAGAAGGTGGGGACCTCAGGGACCAGGGAACTCAATTTCCAAGGGCTGAAGAGCAGCACCCAAACCTACGGTCGGTCGCATTATCCTTTCTGCTTCCTCCAGTACTTTGGTAGGTGCCCCCTCTGCGAGCTACAGAGCTGGTGTCCTTCACTGATTTCCAATTCAGAGACTTCGAACACTGAGGCTGAAATGTTCTGTTCTTGAGTCCCACAAGGCAGTGCGATTTTCGGTGCACCTAACAACACTGCTCCTGAATGGCCAGGACGGCGAGGCGCAGGGCTCATACCATGAAACTCCCAAACACGATACACCTCCACTCTAAGACCCCGCACTCTCGAGTTACGGGATAAAGACAAATGATGGCTGCACACCTGCTCCTCAGAATGACTAGCTGTTCAAAAGCCAGAGCCTTGGAAAACCACGCGGTTCAGCCTGGCATTACATCACCACATGGGTCCAGCTTCTCCCCGAAGATCAGTGAAGGGTGGAACTCCCCCTACTCACCTCCCATGAGGCCCAAACCCTACTCTACAACACAGACCAGTCCCTGCTATCTTTTAATCTACATATCAAATACTCAGAACCCACAGTGCTCTGCCACCCTCCCCCCTCAAACCTTCAGAAATATTTTCCTCTTTGGAAACGAGGAGCAGACCTCGGAGTGGACTGGCAGACCCACTTGGGATTGCAGCCTTACTTGCTGAATTGTGACCTGGCAGGCAGACCTCCAAACTAGCCTGGGTTCATCATGGAGACTACCACAACAGAAGCAGCAACTGTATAGACGCTCATCCGGATAAAGGCCACTTCTGAGCACTGTGGTTCAGAGAAAAGATCGGATTCCTGGATCGATGCATAGTGAGGCGCTGCCTCCACCAATGACAAGGCTGTTTGGCTGTCTTTACTAATAATAGCAAGCGGCCTTGTCCTCGGTGTTAGCAGCAGAGGAGTACAGGGTGACGCCTGGACTAGACCGGTTGTGCACGCACTCTGAGCTCCATGCCATCTGTCCTGCCGTGCCAATAGCTAACCCAGTACTGCTACCAGGGTAGGAAGATGCCAGCATGCACAATACTCCTCTCCCAGGAGGAGGCCCGCTCTCCTTGATGCCTCCGGTTCCCTAGCAGGAAATACCAGTGTGTGTGGGTTGGGGGGTGGGGGTGCAGAGAAAAAGATGCTGATAGCGCAGAAGCCCCCACCATGCACCCTGCTGCTGAACAACCAAAACCGGAATTCCAGAGGGCTCTTTCTGCTTCAGGCAGCATCCTGGGGCTTCAAGATACTCAGTCCAGCTAGGACACAAAACAGAACGAGCAGTAGCCACCAGGTAAAGCCTTCCAAGGCTTCCCAGGCCAGCCTAGGCTTCGCGCTGCACCGCATGGGGGAAGAGAAGCACTAACAAAGCCGGGCAGCCTCTCCTCCCCCCGGGGGCTCCGGGCGGCAGAGCGCTGCACTTACATGGCCTCAGAAACCTCCAGGTTCAGGTCACTAGCTGGGGCTGGCTGCAGGGACTGCGACCCTCCCATCCTCGCTGAGCCCTGGCGTGCAGGCTAGCCGCGGGCAGGGCCAGCGTCCTGGTGCGGTTCCTCCAGCCCGGGGCGGGCCGGCGGGCGGCCGGGGCTGCTGCACTGCAGATGGGAGCAGCTTCTGGCATCCGTGGTGGTGGCGGCGACTGGGAGCTGCGGCTCGAGGCCGGAGCCGGCCCAGGGGGCGAGCGCCGAGGAAGTGTGCACGCGCAAGTGAAGCTGGCGGGCGCGCGCCTAGGTGTACGCGTGAGCGTGGCTGGTGCGCGTGGAACTGCCTGAGAGGAGGCAGTGTGAGCCCAAGCACTGGCGTGGTCGGAAAGGATCTTCTCCTCTTAAAGACCCCAGCTCAGCCTGTGTGTTGGGACTTGATGATGTCACCACCACCAAGTGGCCAGACGCCTGCATCTTCACAAAGCTCCAACATTGGCTCCGGAAACCGCTGGGGGGGAGGCAAAGACCCTCCCTCTGCTCACACACCAAGCAGCAGCCTCCTAGACTAGCCCAGACCGTCTGCTAGTGTAGTGTGTCCTTTGAGATGTAAATGCGCTGCCCATTGGCAACTTGAGGCCCCCCCAGAGGGCGGGGCAAGGTGGTCTAGCCATAGACAGAGTTGGGGACAGGTCCCTTCTCACTCCCTCCCCCAGACTGGAGGAGGGGCTACAGGAACCAGTAAAACAGGCTACAGTGGAAATTGAGGACCACACACTTGAACTTTCTTCAGATAGCACAGCTGGGGACGAACCAGTCTGTCCCAGAGCAGCAGCGACCTGGCATAGCTCTCCAGCTCCCAGCTCACCAAGACCAGGCCTCCACGGATACCTTCTTAATTTGACAAAGTCTGCATAGGTTGAGGCAAGCTGGAGAGAAAGAGGCATAGGGCCACCTTCAGAGGCTGGGTCTGCAGTCTGGTCTTTGGCCATCAGAATTTTCTACAAAGGCAAGCCCTATGCCATGCAGGCTGTGCTCCTGAGTCAGGCCCCTCATGTAACAGGAAGGGAAAGGTAGCTGTGAGGGGCATATAAAGGCTCATCTCTGATCCCAAACACAGGCCGGCTTAGATGCTGGGGACACCCAGTGCCAGACCCCATCTCCCTACTGGGAAGCAGCCAGGTGTCTCTGTCTAGCTCTGAATGTTTCCACAGCTGAGCTCTAGCCCTTCTCAGCAGAGGCTACTTGAAAGGCACTTTCTTCCCCTGTAAGTGCCAGTGGTTTGGGGACCCCGCCACCCCTGTCTGGTTTACGTTCGATGCAATGGCTTTCTGAGCCCTGGACATTTACAACTGACTTTAGACACAACTGCCTATGGGAAAGCAGACAGACTCATCAAACTTTTCCCACAATTCCTCTACCTATAAGGCAGTTAGAGCATAAGAAATATGTACATATGGCCCAAAATAATAAGAGGAAAGTAAAACAGATCAAGGCACACAATAAAATCAAAATAAAGCTACTCAACACATTTTAAGATTCCCTCCAGTATACTGGCTGCCTTCTAAAAGTGTGGCTAAAGGTGCCTGCACAGGTCAGCACAGACAGAATTTGCTACTTGCCCCAGGCTCCAGAGCTTGAGGCCAGCTGAGTTTCCTGAGCGTATATTTCTTCGCCATGTCAAAACACTACACCATCAAAATTGCTTCCAGGAATCGGTGACATTAAATCTCCAGGAAACACCAAGGTCTCTCTCTGTATTTACATGGAAATGGCAAACAAAGATGCCAGTCTTGTGGGGAAGGTAACTGTCAGCAGGGCAGCACCTCCCAGGGAGGCCATCACTCACTGTCAAGGGGAGTGTCATCTGGTAGCAAGGATCCTGCAACTTATTTATCCAATCATATTCATGGGGGAGGGGAGGAGTTCTTTATATTTAAAAAAAAAATCTTCTGGGTTCTGTCTGCAGTTGAGGATCCAAAAGAACCTTATAGTGTGTAGAAAAAAAAAAATCATCGATGCTAATGTAGATTCTTCTGAGGAGACCCTTTCTCTGGGTCTGTGACATACACACTTCAGTCAGGTTGCACACTATGTGGGAAAAATGAGGAGTCTCCAGCTTGCACTAATCCCAATTTGTCCCTCAATGGCTCTGTTTTGCCTCTTTAACTTTCTGCTTCTAGAACCACTCTTCCACAGTGGCCTTGGATTCTGGACCGAGCGGTAAACATCTTTCTGACAAAGGGCCACCAAACCCTGGTGAGGCTTGCAGGACACAGCCCCTTCTAAAGGAGGAGATCGGCCATGATGGTGAGGTTCATCAGGAATGAGAGAACCACCTCATGGGACCCAGACTGTCCTCTCAAAGAAGGAGGAAATCACCTCATGGGACCCAGACTGTCCCCCTCGAGGGATGCCAGTGGCAGCAACTTCTTCAGACCCTCGGGCAGAAGCAGAACTGAGACAATGGTCTCTTGGCCTGGCCAGGATCACAGGCTCTCTCAGTGAGGCAAAGCCAGCCCTCCTCTTCTGCCCACTACCCATCCTTGGAGTCACTGGGCCCTTTACCGGCTCTTCCCAACACAGCCACATAGATTAACTCTGACCTTCGCCACTCCTTGTCTGTGACTGGTGTGCTGGGACTCCCAGAGCTGTGTGACAAAGCCACAACCAGAACCTGGTGTGCGCATGGCATTCAGGGTCACAGGGCTTCCAGAAAGTAGGGGGTTTCTGCCAAAAGTGAAGGCTTTGAAACGACACCCGAGTTCAAATCCTGCTTTTCCCCTCACTGGCTATCTGCCCTTGAGCCACACACCTAAGCACCCAGCCTGCAGGTACCAGCTGACACAGAAAAATGAACACAATACTCTGGAGGACATTGGAGAAATGAAGCTAAATAAAATCCATAAACGCTTGGGACCAGGTCCTCCTCTCTAAGGACCGTGTTCCCTGAGTAGAATACCATTACAAGAACAAAGGCATCATTGCAGCCAGGAGCTTCTATTCAGAATCCCAACAACCACACAGTTACAATATGGTGGCATATTATATAGTGGATACTATCACCTCGCTGGTATTAAAGCTGTACCCCCAAACCATGGCAGAAACAGAGAGCACCGGGCACCTCTAAAGCTATGACAGCTAAACCACTGCTGCGTGATTCCCTATTGAAGAGCCACGCAGACAGACCAACAGTTAATTTCCGATGCTGACCATGCCCGCAATTTGGACCAAGCTTGACTCTTTGGTAATTTAGCCCACAGAAAATGCCAAGCTGAAGAAAAGGGGGAGGGAAAGGGCTGTGCGATGGCCTCCAAGTGTCCCCTGAAATTCCTGTGGAAGCCCTAATCCCTGATGTACTGGAATTCAGAGGAAGGGCCTATGGCAGGTGATAAGGGTTAGACAACATCATTACGGGGACCCTCATAATGGGATCAGTGCCCTTATAGAAAGGAAAAGAGTCGTGTGATCTCCTACACTCCCATGAGAATACTGCAAGAAGATGACTACCTGTTAGCCAGACAAAGCCTCAAAGAGTTTGCTCATGTGCACACCCTCCTGATGTGGGATGCCCAGCCCCCTGGACTATGAGAAAAAGATGTTAGCGGTTCCACCTTGAGTCTATGCTGCTTCTGTTACAGCGGCCCATGCTAAGACATGCTGCTTAAGATGCGCTGATGGGACCAAGAATAGGTGACACAGAGAGCAACAGCGGAAAACCTGCGTTCATACCAAGGAAACTCCGCCAGCAGCAGTCTACAGTGACGGGACACTGGCATCCAGAGGCCCTGGAGACACACAGGCGGTACCCAGGTCCAGTTCCCTCAATGGCTGTGACTCCATACTCCGCTCCTGTTCCCCTTCCTACCTCCCTCATCTTCCCCAAATCACACAAGGTCAAATCACAGATCTGTGTATATTTGCATGATAGGAAATTCACCAAGATTTACGGAGAAGTATTAAAATGCCATAGACAGCAAGCCAATCACCTGTCCCCTCATTTATTCAAACATGCACCGAGGCCCCTGCCAGGCCCTGGCCAAAGCTGAGGCTGCAGTGGAGTTCCTAGTCCTTTCTTGTACCTTCAGTTATGCAGAAAATCCACACTGGTGACTCTTAGTACCCTGCTTTCCTGACTTTCACATGCTAGCTCCTCCTCCCATCCTCCCACCCTGACACTGGTCCAGTCTCCGCCCTGGCCTCCCTCTGAGGAACAGCAGAATATGCCTTCTCTAGAACACATCAGTGGTGCCCACCACTTTCAAGCACAACCCTGATAAGACCCGACCTCAAACAGGTCTTCTTCTGCAGGTCTCTGAGTCTTGTACACATGCACAGTCCAAGGCCCTGAAGGTAGGCCAGGCCCATGCCGGTAGGCTCCACGGCCCCCTAGCCTACTGATGTCCCTAGAGAGCCAGTAAACCGGGAAATGCCTCCATCGTTTCTAAAATAATTAGCAATCAAATCAACTGTATATTAACACCCCTATAATGTTACAGGCCTGGCCTGTGCATGGTGACTCAGATCATTTATTCTCATGTCACTAATTGGCAGCAAGCCTCACAAAGCCCTTTAACCATAAGATGAACCATGGGATCCAGGCTTCACATTCCACAGGGGAGCAAGGATCTGGGACCCGTTAAGGGCTACAGAGATGACTTGGTGATCCTTCTACTTGTGTGGGAGACTGGGGTTTGGTTCTCAGCATCCACATGGCAGCTCACAACCAACTGTAACTCCAGTTCCAGGAACTCTGGTGTTCTCTACTGGCTTCTTTGGGCTCCTGTACACATGTGGTACACATAAACTCAGGCAGACTCACACACATATATATAAATGTGTGTGTGTGTGTGTGTGTGTGTGTGTGTGTGTGTGTGTGTGTGTGTTTTCAAGACAGGGTTTCTCTGTGTAGCCCTGGCTGTCTTAGAACTTGCTTTGTAGACCAGGCTGGCCTCGAACTCAGAGATCCACCTGTCTGCCTCCCAAATGCTGGAATTAAAGGTGTGCACCACCACACCTGAAATAAATAGTTTAAAAAAAAAAAAAGACAGTTAAGCCAGGCATGGTAGCTAGCGCCTATCATTACACCACTCAGGTATGGTAGCGGAGTGAGGATCAGGAATTCAACATTACCTTCGTCCACACTTCAAGTTCAAGGCCAGCCTGGACTACATGAGACCCTGTCTCAAACATTTTTTTTTTTTTTTAAGAATGTTTGAAGTACCTCTGACACTCCAAGAAATAAACCTAAGTGTCCTGCCTCGTTTCAGGTTTCAGGGAAGACGACAGCTGCCATAACAGCATTTCTTGCCCAGCAATGCTGTGGACCCCTGAGCCGCTAATTACCCAAGCATGTGGGAAAGGAAAGTAGGTCAAATCGCAGAACAGCCCAGGAGAGAATGCTATGGATGTAAATACAGCTAAAGAACTGGGCAAGGTTCTGTTTCTTGTAGTCCAACCTGCAACATGTAACAGACTAGCCAAAATGGCGAGCTCCTGGTTCATTGAGAGTCTCAGTGCCAGTATATAAGGTGGAGAGGAACTGAGGAAGGCACTCAGGATCAGCCTCCAACCCACCCACAAGGCTGGGTGTGTGTGTACCTGCATACACATGTGCCCACACACATAGGAACACACACGTACACAATGCATGCATGTACACCACACACACACAGACACAGGCAACAAATAAGTAAAACATTTAAATAGTAACAAAAAAAACCATTCCATGGGTGAACAGCTTTTCTTGTTATTGACATTGCTGACACACTCTCTCCTAAGTCCTCTGCTCGGGGCCTGAATGGATACAGTGGAAGCTGACTTCTACAATAGTCTACCACCAACTCAGTATTCAGCAGGCACACCAGGAGCTACACCTGGAAACCAACATCAGAAAACTAGGAAGTTTCCTAGGGAGTCGCTGGGTTTCCCTGGGTCTAGTTGCTCCATCCTGCCATGTCTCCATGGCAACAAGGTGTGATGTTTGACTAGAGCCCCACCTGCCATGTCTCCATGGCAACAAGGTGTGATGTTTGACTAGAGCCCCACCTGCCATGTCTCCATGGCAACAAGGTGTGATGTTTGACCAGTCGCTCCATCACGTCTCCACGGCAACAAGGTTACATACAGAGAGGCAAAGGGCACCACCAGGACCACCTTTTTGTCTTCAAAGCCCCTAATAAACAAGGTCACTTCTCAATCACTCAGTCTTTCCAGTTAGCCTCTTGCTGACTGTCAGGGAGACGTTCACTGCCACTGACCTCAAGGCAGAGCCACAGCCCGGCACAAGAGACACGATGTCGTGAAGAACATGAGAGAAATCCTGGCAAAAGATTCAGAGTCTGCCAGTGTCCTTTGAAACAGCAGCCGGCACAAGCAGGTCTGAGTGTGAAGAGGGGACCCTGCCTAGGGTGATGACCTGACTTCAGACAGAAGTCAGAAGCACGGAAGAACCAAGAGACTTCCGGGAAACCGTTTATGGACAAGGACCTACACGCGCAGCAAAAGTCAGGATAAAGTAAGGGATACCCAGCTCTGAAACCAGCAGAAAAGTGTGGTCCGAATTCCTCATCTGCTGTACGCACTAACAGACCGGCTCCATCAAAATCTACAGCAGCAGTTCTCAACCTGTGGGTCACCACCCCCCCAGGGGTCCCATATCACATACCCTGCACATCAGGTGTTTACATTCCGATTCATAACAGTAGCAAAATTACAGTTATGAAGTTGCAACAAAATAATTATCTAGTTGGGGGTCACCACACCATGAGGAACTGTATGAAAGGGTCTCGGCGTTGGAAGGTTGAGAACCACTGCTCTACAGTTTGTTAAACCGAGTCACTGTACATTTCATTTCCTTTTTCAAAGTAAAGTCTCAAATATTTCCCCCAACTACTGAGGGAAAAATCTGGATTCTTTCAGGGGCTTCGTTTTAAGTAGCTTCTCTCAGGTAACAATTTTCTTCAGGCTTCGCCAGACACCCTTCCTAGAACTCACTTCACAGATCTGATCATAAACAAAAATGAACATGCGGACCCAAGACAGGCTTTCGGCTCAGGAAAGCCCCACCCTCCAAAGTCCAAGTTCCTAATTAGAAATAAAATCAAGTTGCTTTCTATGCCATGGACTCACCTGGGCCAGGTGATTGCTTCTGTCTAGGACCAAAACCACAACCAGGGCTGGCCATCTTTCTCCTTGGTAGCCTTTTACAGAAAGAACGAAAAATTTCATAGGCACGCTAAGAAGGTCTGGGTTCCTAAGAGAGTTTTAATAAGTCTGCTTTGACTGTGTGGATTCTCTGAGTTCCTCTGGCACTTAGGCCTCCTGCTCTGAGACTACTTTGTACAGGGAATAAAAGGCCTTTTAAGGAGAACATTAGGGTGTAAACAGAGATGAGCATGGATACTGCCAGAATTGAATTGAGGCTGGTTTCCTCAGTCAGACTAGAAAAACAGGCTCAGCATGGTCACCTGCCATCTCCAGGACAGGGAATTCTTAGGGGCTGTGGGGAAGCCACTCAGGATAGAAAGGCCTCCCTGATGAGCATGTCAAAATAGCAAATCCAGAAGCCTCAAGCCTCCAATGAGAGCAAAGAGGTGGCAGCCTGTTCACTCTGGGGTCGATTCCTTTTCAAGCCTCACCAGCCATCGACACAGACTGGCACACCGCGCCGCTCCCGCGTTCCCCCCCCCCCCCGCTCCCCCCCACTCCCCCCTTGTGAGCAGTGCAGTAGAAGCCAGGCAAAGCAGCTCAGAACTGCAGCTCAGAACTGCTGATTCAAGGCTCCTTGAAGAAGCAGAAATTCAGAACACTGGGCCAGAAATAGTAGCCATGAGAATCTACTGAGAGCACGTTTGTGGGCAGAGTGGGTGAATGAGTGAGTGTGTGTGTGTGTGTGTGTGTGTGTGTGTGTGTGTGTGTGTGTGTGTGTTACCAAGCCCTAAAAATATCGCCTTCTTTCCACAAAGATCCCAGAAGCTCAATCTGGAATTCTCCACCCCCCATGTCCTCAGGGCTAGCTGCACCAGCACACGGCTCTCTGGAGATGCAGGCACTTTTGCCTTCTCGAATACTTAGCTCTTGAGGGACAGATTGATTTGTATCCATGAGGACAACTGTCCTGTGACCTCAGGCTGACCTGAGTCTTGCCCTATCTTGCTGGCCTTATAGAGACCCCAGGGCATAGACGTGACCAGGCTAACTAATGGCTTCCAGAGTCATCGGCATGGTCAGCACGACTTCACCAGCACCTGGATTCAGGCTTGGCCAGAGGAGACACTCCATAGACATAAGAGTGAATGAAGAAACAAGCCACAAGGCAAACTCAGACTCTCTCTAGCACAAGGTTACCACAGTAGTTCAGGTTGCCACTGTCTCCTGCCTGGACCATGAGGACAGCCACATGCTCCTCAGACCTTTGGCCTCTCCTTTCTATCTACCCTCTCCTCCTACCAGAAATCACCCCAGATTAAATTCCACCCCGTTAGGATCCTGCTCTCACTCTTCCGGGTCTAACGTCTTACGCATCAAGGGGACGCGGATGACTGAGTCCCCGCCTTAAAAATCCACACACGGACCCCCACGCTCTCTCTCTGCGCTCCTCTTTCTGTTTCCTCTCTGCTCTGCTCCCGCCATCTTTCTGTCTCTCCAGGCCTGGTTTCTTTCTAATAAAGCTCTTTCTAACTCTGGTAGTCGAAGCCGTGGCTCCTAACTTTTCTGCCGTGCCCAGCGATCCTCCAGCGCCGTTCATCCTTTCAATTCCAGCTCTCCTTTGCTTCAAGAGAATAGATGGGTTTCCTTTCTCAGCACCTTGGGTCCCGTCCCAGGGACCCCAAGGCCCAGCTGCAAGCCCCCTGCCATTCTGGAACTGACCCACAACTATGCCTGTGGCCTAGGCACCCTCAGTCAAGTGTCTCTGGCATCTCCCTGATCTGCTGCCTGGGTCTGCGGGCTGCTCCACACCCCCAGCGCTGGCACCTGAGTTGCCCTTTTCCCACTCTTTGCCCTCACCAAGAACCTATTCCCACTGCAAATCTCTCTGAGCTATTTGGTTCACATATGTTTGTTTATCACATTAATCCCCACAAGGTGGTTACTACTGTCCTCCTTGCAAAGACAGGTAAACTAAGGCTGAGTGGTCAGGTTACCTGTCCAATGTTACACAGATCAGAAACCGGCCAAGGGCCATGCCTCTCTAGCTTTATACTCCTTCCCTCTACCACATCGCAGACTTGTAACTGGCCCGGCAGAAGCAAAGACACTCTAAAGAGACATATCTGTCGATCTATCAGACAACAGAAACAAAAGGACCCCAAAGAATCGGAATTTCCCCCCTAGGAATCTCACGCTGAGAGAAGGAAAGGTTGCCAGAAGAGGGAGAACTTGCCTCCCAGAAAGAGATTTTACACACTTCTATCAACTCATCACACTGTCATACAGGATGAGACCTAAGCCTAGACAGTGATGGGTCAGTGGTGGGCGGGGCCACACCTTGTCTGGGACTGCTTAGATGTACATGTTCTTGACCTTCTATTTAAACTTTAATCTCACATCAGGACCCCAAAGACAGACTTGGGACAGGGTAGAAAGGTTCACTGGTCTCTTGTCTCTCTTCCCAATGTGATCACATTGAATAAATTTTTTTTTTTGCTTTCTACATTTAATTTCTCTCTCTCTCTCTCTCTCTCTCTCTCTCTCTCTCTCTCTCTCCCTAAAAGATTTATTTATTTACTAGGTATACAGTGTTCTGCCCGCATGTATGCCTGCACGCCAGAAGAAGGCACCAGCTCTCATTACAGATGGTTGTGAGCCACCACGTGGGTGCTGGGAACTGAACTCAGGACCTGTGGAAGAGGTCAGTGCTCTTAACCTCTGAGTCACCTCTCCAGCCCCTAATTTGTCTCTTTTACTGGGCTTATTGAGGGCAGGCAGCTGGGCCTGGCTTGAGGCACAAGTTGTGACCTCCAAGTTTGACACCAGAGTGTGGGACATATTTAAGTAGGACACAGCTGCTCAATCAGTGGACAGGTTGATCTGTGGGTGGGTGGATGAGTTGATGAATAGATGGATGTGTGGGTAGATGGACTGATGGATGGATACATGAGTGGGTGGATGGGTGGCAGAGTGGGCAGGTGAGTCAGTGGAAGGATAGAAGGATGAAGCAGTAGATGGATAGAAGTATGGATGGATATATAGAGAATGGGATGGATAAAAAAATGCAACTAAAGCCAGAAAGCCCCCAAAAGCAACACAGGACCCCACTTAGACACAACCACACATCACTTCCTGCTCCTGACTGCTTCATCTCACAAGCAAGATGTTATAAAAACCAACTTGCCAGCAAACGGCAGAGCACTTAGCCTGGTGGGGCCTGAGTCAAGCATACTCCGCGAGAACACCATGTGTTCCCAGCTCCCTGCCCCTGTCCAGGCCCTGCCCTTGGTTTGGGGGTTTATTTCTTCACCTCCTTTGGGTTCTGACAAGGCCTCTTCTGGTGACCCTCTTTTCCATACCTCCCACTTGGGTCTGAGGGCACACACCAGGCTTAGAAGAAAAGCGCCTTCCAACACACATCACACAGGCCAGGGGTGATGGCTGGGTAGCTATGCTGGGGTGGAAGGTGGACTCCTAACCTCAGTTGCCCCCATTCAAGGCCTGGAAATTTCCAGTTTCCTTCCTGAGTCCCCCCAAGCCCTGTCACATCATCTTGTCACTGAGGCTGCAGAGGGGCGGCTTCCCTCTGCTTACTCCAGGTTTTCCAGGTTACTCCCCCCAGGTTACTCCAGAACCTCAGCATCCAGCCCAGAGGACCACAGGGTAAAAGTTCAACAGATTTCTCCAGCGTGCCAGGACCAGGGGGTCCTGTGGTCCCGGGGATTCCAGTCCTACTTCCTGTCTCCTCCAGAAAGAAGGGAACAGAGGCAGGTGAGGGGTCCTGAGGCCATTCTCCCGCACAACTGTTTCCACCCAGAGAGAGGAGGCTATTTTCTAAACCCCTTCTAGAGAATGAAGCAAGGCTTCCCTTTGCCCAGAGCCGCCTGATAAAACCAGTGAAAATTCAGGACAGACCTGCTTACCAAATACCACAGAGTCTAGGTGGATTGTCTGTGCTTCTATCAGTGGGGGAAAAATAACAATGCTGTATGTTCGTGCCCAGGATACCATGGAACAGAGAGTCTCAGTACAGGGCAATGTCTGGAGCCCTGTTTACGGAACACCAGAGTAGACCCCAGTCTGGTGGGCAGAGGGTCCAGTCTACAGAGACCCTCATCCCCAACAATCCAGCCCTTCCCCTGGCATGAGAGCATCGTGAGGCCGTGCTATGGTTTGGGTATGGTCCGTCCCCACGAACCCACACAGGAGTTCAATCCTCAAAGCCGTGAGTTAATGGCGTGAAGAAAGTGGAAACTGAATTAGGGGTGGGGCCTTTGGGAGGTACTTAGGTTCAGATAATAGTGTGGCGAACCCTCTGAATAAGTCTCGGTAGTTTTATAAGAGAGACTAGACAGACAGACAAACAGGTTCCATGCTTCTTGCATGTGATGCTCTGTGGCGAAGCAGCAAAGGGCTGGAAGATGTGCCTTTCCAGAACTCTCGCATCACTATGTGGCCACTCAACCTCCAACATGGTTAATTAAATACGCTTCTCTCTTTATAAAGTTACTCTGCCTTGTGCATTTCATTATAACAACAACCAACAACAAAACCCAGTCAAGACTCTACCTACAAGATGGAATTGCTGAGGTGAGTGGGTTGCTGGCAAAGAGGCTGAGTGTGAAGCTGCAATGAGCGGTTCCCAAGGAGCTCCAGTCCCAGCTCAGGAGAGAAGCGAAGAAGCCCCTGCTCTCCTCTTGCCCAGGAAACGCTCTTGGGTCTTGGAGGAGCTTTGGTAGAGGGATGGAAGCTATTTGGGCCATGTGGGAACAGTTGATCAGAAAGCTTGGCAAGCCCGGAGACTGTGGTTCAGGGCAGTGTTGCCCATACATGTTGCTCTCTGGCCCTCCTACAGTGACACCGAGGAACCAGCTTCGTCTCTAAGAGGGCTGAGCTGCCTGCCCAGACTGCTATCTCTGGGCCCCGTTCAGGTAGTCAGTCCTAGGCTTAGGTTTCCAAGACAACAATTCTTAAGAGATAGCTGTCCCAAGAAGAGACAGTGGGAGGTCAGGTCTGAGGTTAGCGATGATGTTCAGTTGGGCCTATGTGTCAGCACAGCAAGCTCTTGGTCTCAAGTTCTGCAAGACTGGCTCATGCTTCCAACTTGCATTCCTGAAGATTCTGACCATCAGGCTCCCTGGCGAACCTCAGCCTCTCGTAGCTCTCCCAACATCACTGGAAGGTCAGGGAAAGGCCTCAAGAGGGCCACGCTGGAGGAGACAGGAGAGTGGCCAGAAGTGTGACAGAGCAGTCACCCAGTCTCTCTCCCAGGAGAAGAAGCCTGTGTCTTTAGGAGGGTTTGCTCAGCAGAACGCCAAGTCTTCCCTAAGTGGTTTCCCCTTCCTCTCTCTTCAAGGCGCATCTGTTCTCCACAAGCTTGCGGCCAAATGATTACCAATGGGCACAAGGGAGTGGGGAAGCTCCTGTGGAAGAGCCATTTAGCCTGGAGTGTGGGACTGTGACAGCCTACCCCAGAAGCAGGAGGCTGTGGAAGGTGCCCGGCAGGCTTGCAAGAACAGAGTGTCCACAGAGCTAAGGAGATGTACCTTTTCCAGGACACCAGGTCCCACGGCCTGCTTTCCCCCTGCAGGCCCTGACATGGAGAACAAAGCCACAGATGTGGGGCCTGTGGCTGCCTGTGCATCATGAAATCACAGGAGGCAGCTGGCTCGAGCAGAAGAAGTTACATGGAAAATGGGAACAGAGCAGGGATACATCCCCCACCCTGTGGCCAAGGGAACCTCAGACTCTGACCAGGCTGGTGAATCAACACTTCCATTTCTGGGAGATGAAGTGCAAATTTGTGTATTGTTGAAACCACAGTTGATCCATCCCCAAACCCATCCGATGGGGAAAGATGTGATCTGCATGGAGCCCTGAATCCAGGCCCTGGCCTTGTGACCGACAACATGGAGCCAGGAGAGGTGGAGGGCACACTTACACAGGAAGCACAGCCGGCCCGTATCTTGTGCAGCTGAGCCAGGGTACGGAGCCTCAGGGCACATCAGCCATCAGTCCTCGAATGTCTGCTGCCCTGACAGGCAGCTACCAAGGTCTTTTAAAAATGCAAATATGATCACATCACTGTCCTGCCCAGGGGCCTCTGGACACACTTAAAAGGAAGGCAAGGAAGCCCAGTGTGTGCCACAAAACATAGCGGCCTTGGATTAGAGCCCCATGTATAAAATAAATACCCAGGAGTCCACACTACATAAATAAGTAATTGAATACATTAGGAAATGGGGGAGAAGAGACTAACCTCGAGTACAAAAGGATTATAAATAACTTATGCACCCTCCCCTCTCAACAGAAGGGAGAGTGGCTCTCTCCACTGCAGGGGGGGGGGGGGCTGCACACAGTGACTCCTTCCCAGAAGCTACAGGAGAGGTGGGGCAAGCCATTCAGCCAAGTAGCCAAGTCAGCACCAACAATCATCAGCTATACCGACTCTGGGACCGACATTTAATAAAAATGATTCCTTTAGGCCAGAGAGTTGCCTCCACAGGCAAGTGTGCCTACTGCATAAGCCCAGCGGCTGTCTTTAATCCCTGGAACCCACGTCAAGGAGGAAAGAGTTCAAAACCAGTGTTACAAAACTGCCCTCTGACTTTCAAGTAAACACAGTGGCACAGTTTTACTCTATAAAAATAAAAACAAAAGGTTTATTTATTTTTATTCTGTGTTTGTGTTTCTGGCGGCTCATAAATGGACCCTGTGCATGCAATGCCAACAGAGGCCAGAAGAGGGCAGGGGGTGTCTTGGACCTGGAGTTACAGACAGTTGTGGGAGACCATGTGGGTGCAGGAAACCGAACTGGGGGACTCTGCAGAAGCAGCCAGTGCTCTTCACTGCTCGGCTATCTCTCCAGCCTCAGTTTTTAAAAAAAAAGAAAGAAGGAAAATGATACTTCAACTCCATCTTCTTCCTCATGGCTACAGTCTAAGCATAAGAAAGGTATCAACTCAGTTCCAGCCGAGGACACTCTGACCGGAACTACTCAGACTCTCAAGGTTACTAAATAAGACGGGCTTGAAAACTCCCACAGCTAAGGGTCGCCCTGGGAGGCTGAAGGCAACCGGGTCCTGAGAGGCAACCGGGTCCTGAGTGATATCTGGGACCAAGTATAAAAGTGTTAAAGAAAAACTACAGAACTCTGAAAAACAAAGTCCTCGGCTAACAAGAATGTATCAACATGGGGTCAGCTAACAAGAATGTATCAATACGGGGTCCGAGGTGCCACCTGAGCACACGGCTGTCAGGATGTCAGCAGAGGGAACCACCGACCTGGGGTAGATAAAAGGAATGTCTCTTTTTATCTTCTAGATTTTTCTGTAAATCAAGACTGTACTAAAAATCAAATAAAACACTCATTACCAAAGGAAACAGAGAGAAAGACCCCAGTTATGGCTTGTGGGGGTCACCACCTGGCCCTGCCTGCTGAGCCACAATGCGCGCGCGCGCGCGCGCGCACACACACACACACAC
The DNA here is from genome assembly GCA_902168405.1 of Peromyscus aztecus. NCBI lineage: Eukaryota > Metazoa > Chordata > Mammalia > Rodentia > Cricetidae > Peromyscus > Peromyscus aztecus. The sequence continues at coordinate 42,205 of CABHPQ010002456.1, forward strand.
ACACACACTCAGACACACACAGGCTGCAGGCTCCAGCCCTACAGATCCTTCAGTTGGCTCCCTTGTCCTGCCTTCTCCGCCCCCTGACGATATCTAGTCCTTCTCCAGTGTCCCCAGCCCACACAGAATGGAACCTGCTGAGCCTCCATGTCCTGGGAGGGCATCTTAATCTAATGGCTCACTCTAGTCTCCAGAGGCTTCTAGGCTCCACAAGGGCCAGGCAGCCTGTGTCTTCTCGGCCTGTGTCCTGTCTCTGGCATGGTGCCTGGCCAGAGCAGCTCAAGTCCATGCTTCTGGCACTGAGATGCACAGATGAAGAAGACTTAGAAAGTGCTGGAATGGAGCTTCTAGAAAATAATCCCACCCAGGCCCCACACAGTCACCTTGCTTGGTGTGACTTGGTGAGAGGCTTGGGAGCCTCGTATGTGGGACGCGCAGGCAGCTCTCACATCTACTGGACCCAGGAAGCGGAAGGCAAGCTCTGCATCCCTCAGACTGTCCGCATCAGAGAGCGGTCACCCAGGATAAACTTGACACAGTCATATGACCGCCACCGGAATCAAGACACAGGACAGACTTTGATCTTATAGTCAAGCTCTTCCAGCTCCCACCCTGACCACCATACTTCCCATTCCTCGCAGTTTTGCATTTCCCACAGTCTCCTGTAAGTGGAAACCTGCCGAGGGAACATCCTCACTCACGGGCTATCTATCGGGTCTGCCTCTCGGGAGTCCTGGCCTTACACGCTGTGTCCCCTGCTACAGAAGAACTAGCTGCTTCAGGAAGCCAAGCTTCAAGCCGAGCAATTCCAGACATGGTGTCAGAGCCTTGCTGACGCCATTCTAAACACATCTCACCCCAGGGCAGGGGGGGAGACCACCAGTCCAGCTCTCTCTGGGCAGCTGCTGCAGGGGCGTCCCTGCAGATTACCTGCTTACGTTCTTGGCCAGGTGCTGGCAGGAGGCGGCCGCGGGGGCTCTGACTCCACAGCTAGCTGTGGCGGAAGACAGGATCGCATGTTCTGAGGCCGGAGGAGCAAGACTTGCATGGGCAGCAGATGGGAGGCTCGGGGGGACACAATGGGAGAATTATTCCAAATGGAACTCGGCTCATTAATGGCACATTCATCAGGCCCTGCTTACCCCACCCAACCCACCCACACTTGTGGAGTAGACTATTTAAAGACGTAGCACACTGTTCCCTGGGGTCCCCCTCCCCCCCCAACACCACATATACACAGTGGGGGCCACAGTCTCCGTTGCCAAGTCCCCCCCTCATTTGGCTCCAGAGAAACGGGGGGATTCATTAGGACCCTGGGTGTTTTCTTGTCTGAAGTTTGCTTGAAGAAGATTTTTATAGAGAGGTATTCTAACGGTATAGTGTATGCAATGATATTCTGAGTTGAAAACTAAAACAATTCTGTAAATTCTCCACAGTTTGCCCCCAAAATTTCAAGAGAGAGAAAAATATAAGTGAAAAAAAGCTGTTGGGTCTCACCCAGGAACCTGTGTGTGGGACTAAGGGACACCCCTGTCTAGGGCCCAGGATTATGAAGGCAAGTAGCCCTCGTGTGGTAGATGCTGCCCCCTCCTGGACAGCCAGGGAACCTGCCAGTGTACAGGGGCTTCACAGGATGTACTTGGAAACACAAGCCCAAAGCCAAAAGGCACAAGCTTGGAGTCTAAGAGGTTCTAACTGTCTATCCCCTTTGGCAAAAGGCATGGTATCTACAGGCTGGGACCAGTTTTCAAATCAAGGGACCTTCCAACCTCTGCAGCAAGCCGCGCTGCTGTCAGTGGGGAGCTAGTGGGCTGAGGCCCTCTCAGAGCCAGGCTGGAGTTAGTGACTCAGACCTGGGCCTAAGACCCAGGCTGCAGTGGCAGCTGGGGTTTGAGGGTTTGCAGTCTGTGGTGGTGCAGGACTCCTTCTTCTTTGGGGGGCAAGCAGCCATAGGAACATGGGTTTCTGAGTCACCATGCCATGCTCAGTGCCAGCCTCGCAGGCTCTGCCTCTGGATCAGACGTGGCCCTGGAAGACAGCAGCCACTACATTAGGTGGCCAACCCCAGGCCCAGGTAAGGGAATTCTCACTCCCACTTAAAGCTCTGTGGAGATTTTGCAGGCTCCACAGAAGCAACCCCAGCTTTGCTCCTTCCCTTCATGGCTCTGTCCACCTTCTTTTGTTCCCTACCCCCTGGGCAGCTAGCTCCTTCCTTGGTAGGCCAGCAACACCTCACGCTCCAGTACTAGCCCACTTCCTAACAGGTCATATAAGCACCTCCACGCCTTACTGTGACTGCACATGTCCCGTCTCTCTACCCTAGGGAGATGGGCCATGAGTACCAGGAGGAAAGACAGCTGTGTTAACTGAAGTTCCCAGCAAAAAGCCCCACCAATATACAGGCCACTGATTAGAACTTTAATAATTATGGAGAGCTAGAATATTTCAGGTCCAGAACCAAATTATCTGGAGCTATTTTAGCCTCCTAAATAGACATTTACTACCCACCTCTGTGTGTGACCTAACATCCTTAAGCCTGTGAGGTAAAGAAATCTTGTGGGAATGTACAAACAGACCCCTAGCTTCCTTCCACCAATCCAGAAGCTAAGATGGCATCTGAGGCCTATAACGGATTTCCCTACTTTGCTGGGGAAACTACCTATCTGATGTTTCCACCAATGTATTAGAAAAAGTCTTGATTTATGACTCTCTTTGTTCCGTTACTATAGAAATATCATGAGACTACATCCATGTTGAAACATGGAATTTGGGGTAACCTAAGTAAACTGTTCCCTTTGATGTGAGAGCTGTGGTGTTTTGTCTTGGTGTGTGTGTGTGTGTGTGTGTGTGTGTGTGTGTGTGTGTGTGTGTATACACATGTGCACATGTGAGGATGTGTGCATTTGCTCCAGCATACATGTGGATATCAGTGGATAACTAACTCAGATTGCCAGGCTCGACAGCGAGTGCCTTTACCTGCTGATCCACCCATCTCTTCAGCGCCAAGAGCTGTGTTTCCACATTAATACACCCACATCTGCCCTATGCACCACAGTGACCCACCCTCCAGCCAAGCCACCCACAATGTCCACTGGCTAGGACAGAGTACTGTTCAGCCTGAGCTGGAAGCCACATTGCCAGGTCCTCAAGGGTCCCACAGGAGTTGGGAGAAAAAACAAGGGTCCAGAAAATTATGTTCCCTGTAGGCCAGATGAGAGGTAAGCCAGGCATGGGGGTACACGTAGCCTGTAATCCCAGCACTTGGGAAGCTGAGGTCTAAGGATCATGAGGTCCACACAGCCTTGAGGCAGGGGGAGGGGATTGGACCTGCCTCTACTAAATGTACCTCCCCATGGGAGGTCTTACCTTCTTGTAGGAGGGAATGGGGGGTGGGTTGGGAGGGGGAGGCTGGAGGGGCAGGAGGAGGGAAGAAGGGGGTCTTT